>DVZL01007675.1:0-10635 GCA_018236625.1 Lasaia peninsularis
ATACATACATACATACATACATACATACATACATACATACATACATACATACATACGTACAACCCAAGCTAATAAAGTGGCCATTTCCCGGCACGGTAAAATAATACATTTTTATTAGATCGAAGACTGCCAAGAGCGAGCGATGAGATCGTCACATCCTGAAAATTATAAAATTATATCCAAACTAGTTACACAAACAGAGGTGAAGTCTAAGTATATAAATAGGCATAGTGTTCATAAAAATAAACATATAAAACGTGATACTTTTTCCAGCTCATTTTTAAAGTTGGTTAAAAATGTTAGGATCGGTCGAGGTTGGCAGCCATTCGAGCTGCAAGGCCCTCGATAGGTAATTGCTTGTTAATTACGTAATCTGTTAAGGAAAGCACTTTATTAAACTTTCGATAAGAAGACGTGTAGTTTATCATGCGACGACCCCGGGCACGCGCGGAGATGTGCTCCTGGGAAATTATTTGTGACTAGCAGTGCCCGTGACTTCGTACGCGTTTTAATTTAAATATATGTATAAAAGTAGTTTAAGATTCTCTATATTACATCAGCTGTGTGTCTGTTTAGCCGTTTCAGAGATTAGTGGGTACAAACAGACGGAAAAAAAAATCTAAAAAAATATTTTGGTATACCTTGTAAATATTATTAAATTTTTTATGCATTTATCATGCAATTATCATGCATTTAGTAAAAAATGGTTATTTCGATATTACATACAGACACACAAATTTTATTTATTTGTGATTAAAATATCGAATTGGCAGGCGGCTTTTTATGGAATAGGACAATCCCACCACCTCCCATGGCCCTTCCAACCATATCTTGGTTTTACGGGCCGAAACATCGGGAGCGTGCACAGGCTCTGCTCGTTGGCTCTCCTCCCGTGCACCCTCTCCTCTCCCTACAATTTGTTTAGCATTTCTGCCATTGTCCCCATACGACGCTTCTCCCCTGAAGGGGCGGTCTAGCCATTACCATTTGGGGTGGACTGCACGAGTGACGGGACTCGTTCACATCCTGCCTGGGTCTTTATTCTCCCCTCTCTAATGGCCATCTGCGCCTAAACCAGGCGTGCACGAAATCCACTAGCCCAATGTAGTTCGCCGGGCTGGCTACAAGGTCGTTAAAGTAAACCGGTCCTTCCGCCTCTCTCCTCACACTGCCCAACATCTCCAACCTCTCCTCCATGTATAACACACAATCCCAAAGTATGTGGTCCCTATACTCATTGGCTGCGCCGCAGTGACACAACCCCGTTCCCCTATCCCCATATATGTATATGGGATAGGACAGTGAACAAGCACAAGTCACTCCTGATGATTTCCATAGTGCAGCCACTGGTCAGCGACGCACCTACAACAGCCATGGTGTCTATAGGCCACGGTTGTATCTTACCATCAGAAGACGCATGTGTTTATCTTATCTCGTAAAAAAATGTTTATTTTTTATAACATTTATCATATTTCAGAGGTCGTATTGGATCAACACTACATCAACACTCAAAGATCTTTCAGCTATTTTTAGCTAGTATTTTTATCTACTTAGAAGTCACGGGATATTACACAATTTGATATCATTCCAAAGTTGGCAAATAAAGTATAACTTGAGTTATGGATGTTATATAACGTATATTTACAAGCCCCTGCGTTTCCCTACTTCTGAAATTTAAAATATTTGTTAAATTCTCAACGTCTGTCAATTATTTATCTTGCGGTCTGTTCAACATAAGTACGCAACCCTTCCCTATAATCCAGATTTTCGCTATAAAAAGAGAAGATCTATACAATAAAATTAATAAACACCTACAAATATATTTCCTTCCTCTGCATAAATTAAAACAGAAATGCACCAATTGGCTTCTTTCTTTATCCTACGAAGAAACCGAAAACCTTATGAAGCATGATGTTTAAGGGACAAATTCTGATCTTGTCCCATAGAGGACAAACTCATACACATACTTACATACACTTTACTAGTAATGAAATTTATAATAATCAAATATTTTTTTGGAGGCGGGCGTTGGCATCTGCGCCATAGTTCTTTCACTATAGCAGTTGTCATCGTTCTTTTTGCTATCGTTTCCCCTTAATTTATGCTAAGAAATACATTTTTTTTATATAATTAAATCTATCGACATATAATAAAACTGTACGAGCTCTAAGGAATTACTCTAAGGATCAGGAATTACAGACACTCTCACTCTAAATGATCAAACTGACCTGAAACCCGGAATGTACAAAAACCTTTGTCGTATAAGTCGTGTTAAACTGGCTTTCTGATGTTATAAATACACTCTATAAAGAATGATTAAACATGCTTATACGGTAAAATAAGAAAATCCTCAGATCACATGTATTTTAGAAACACGTGACGAGATTTTCTTATTTTAATGCCCGGGAACTACGTATTTTTCTGTACAATGGTAGTGCAAACTTTAGCACAGTGGCGGGAAAGTTGTCCCTTTCTGCCTGAAGCTTAAAAAAATAATTTTACCAACAGACCATCGTAATAAGTATATTCTATAATAATATAATATCACATATGAACAAAATCTGAGTATAATACAGTTGTCGATCGATCATTTTCTAGAAGAGAGATAACAAACTCTTTAAAAGCCAGTATCGCTTTTGCAGCTAACTTTTATCGTAGATGTGACACTGCTTTCCTTTGGGTAGCTTCTTACTCATATTATGTATGTTTAAGATTCCGTATCCAAACGGTAAAAGCAAAACCATATTACCGAGACTGTTGTCCGTCAGTATGTGTCACTAGGCCATGATAGCTAAACAGTTGAAATTTTCACCGATGATGTATTTCTGTTGTGGCTATGACAAGAATAAAATTAATATTTATTTATCTAAAAAAATGACAAGTGCCTGTCCCTGTCGAGAATCAAAACCCAAACCTCGTGAATGTGCGGCGGCGTTACATATCTTACTAGACAGACCATACATACTTGTTTTGCTTAATTAAGAACATGTGTTCTTTATCATGCATCGACCCCGGCAGAGCAGAAATGTGGGTTCGCGTGCTCCTGTGGATGTATCTAAATATAGCTACGTTCAAATATCTTGGGAACCATTGATGGTGAATTATAGGTATCATTAACTGCACTTTCTAGCGTTGGATACTATTGACTACCCGATCGTTTTTTAAACTTCTTATTTATCGTATTAAAAAGTTTCATTAAATTAAAAAAAATTTAAGGAGATTCAAACATTTTTTTATGATATTAGAAGGCAACCAAGAAGACGGATTTTGGTTTATTTAATGATGTTGGTTTATTTAATGATAACCTAAAATATAAAATTTTTGATATTACTTTGCTCGTAAAATAAACAAACAAAATTTTCATTCACCGAGTATTCTCAATCACTTGTCGTATTTCGATCCGGTGGTCAATATGAAATATTTTTTTTATAGACTTGAGCGTCAACCAAAGATTTGGGTTCGATAGCGATAATGACTGGCGTTGGGTTGGTCAATTCATACTTATATCTTTTATTTCTGTTATAAGACCACAATATAGACAAACATATATACTTACCTATTTCTTGACGACAAGAAATACCAGGCATCTATTACCAGCTATTAAAAAGATTTATACCTACTGCTTAGGAAATTGAAAGCAAGTAGATATAATATTAAGCTCCCTGCCTACGTTGAATCAGGGGCATATAAAAATTGAGTTATGATATTCATGTTCGTATTGCGGAGTAGGTATTTGTATCATAAGTAACAACCATATAACGGATTACTCTCGATTAAAATACATCTGTTTTGATCCAATTTATTTAATCATTCATTCATCGAGTCATTTGAAGCTCTTTTAAGCTACTGCCTCAGGAACTAGGATCATAAACATTCGTTTATTTTGCGGTGCTTATATTATTATGCATGGTTAAATATAGCGGTGCTATAGACTAATCTTATAGTAATAGACAAACGTGATCCATACCTAGCTTTTGCTAAGATCTCTGTCATCTAAAGGACTAACACTTAACAGAACCTCCTTGTTTTGAAAGTCGGGAAAAAACTATTAAATTTTACTGCTTTCTAAGTAAAGACGTTGATGAATCGAGTAGTAGTTGTACATACTATGCTTATTTGCTTTTAATTCTTTAAAAATACATAGTAGTTAAAATATAAATATTTTATCTCAAGCTGACTAGGTAATTTATTGTTAATAATTGTGCTGCCAGTGCCTGCAGCCTAATATTGATAAAGCAGTCAAGTTGTTGTAAAGTAGGTTAACTAGATGGCGGCTCTGTGGAACTATCTTATTTTGTTAGAAAAGAATGGACATATATGTAAAATGTTGGTGTGAGAGGGAGTTCGCTACAGGTTATTATTACGCCTACACTGTGTACAGAAGTCGCACGCGCTCACAAAAAAGTCATTTGACGAGAGCGCAGGCGCAACGCCATATTCGCCCACAACTTCAGTTCGGTCAACTTCGTCATTTAGTGGTGACCGAATCTTCGATGTGTGTGGTAGTGAAATTAACTATTCTAACATAGAATTCTCACAAAATAACAATAACCTATTAATAAAGTACAATTGTATCTAGAACGTGTTTCAAATAAACTATACCGTGTAATAAGTTTTAGAAATAGTCAAAATGTGTGATAATACCAATCCATCGACGCAAAGTATAGCGGACTACTTAGCTCAGTTACTAAAAGACAGGAAACAACTGGCTGCGTTCCCGAATGTCTTCATGCACATGGAACGACTTTTGGATGAAGGTATGTCATATTTTCACCATTTGTAACATAGCAAAACTTTAAGGAGTATCACAAATGCCACTATAAGTCGAGAGTTCCTTTTAAAACGCAGACGATAATAAGTTTATTTTCGTCTCAGTTCGTCGTATGGTCTACTAGTAAAGTTTGTAACGCGATCCGTCTTTTCATTAAGTAAATCAGAACGTCTGTTTGTCATTAGATTACAGCGTTAGATTGTCGCCATAGATGTTGAGCTACGCAGTTGGTGAATGTATTAGTGAGTTGAAAATTTCAATGATGTGGCAAAATTAGTGCAATTAGTAGGTAGGGATTTTATGAAACGAGGGCGTCGAGAGAAGGATTGTGGGTCCTGTGGATAACCTGTCGGTACGGTTAACATTCCGCGCGAGTAGAGGAATGTCGCCACTTGGTGTAGGTACCGTAGTCCAATAGTTTCAGCCACACGGACACGAGATTTGTACGCAAAGCGGCGCAGGCGCACCGGCCACAATCTTTAACCTCGTTTTATTATTACCGTTTATAACCAGTCCTTCGTTAGTACTTACTGTCCTTTAACTCTTAAGTGATTATCAAAATACATATGTCTTTCACTGAGTAATAAGAAATTATTACATTTCAATAAGTGTACTAATGTTAGGTACATTATAAACATCATAGCACGATATATAATTATATTTCTTATGTCCAAGTAACATATTTACAAATTAGACTTTTGAAAGGTGTATGAATAAGAGTAGGTATGTGTTTATGGTAGGAATCCAAATCATGATAATGTAAGCATTTGTTATGACGTTATTTCATCAAAAAAAAAACAATGAACCTGTCAATCTACCAACGGTATGTGTGGTGGTAAACCTACTGTAATTTTAAAGCAGGAATCTGCAACGTGGTAAATAAGTCTGGACAATCCCCATCCATAATTCTAGCTCCCAATGTAAGGTAAATAGTAAGAACCTATAGTGAGCAGTAATAGAATACTAAACATTATTTTGCTTGTAACTTATATCACAAAGTTTCAATCAACTAGATAGATTCCGAAATATAAAATCGGACCACAACCAAAATATTTTTTAAATAATTTTTTTTAAACAAACTTGTTCCATAATTAACTATTTAATAATTATACTTAAAACGGGTCTAATTTAACTGCTAAGTTAATTTATACGTTTATACCCGTTTTTTTGGAATAATTAGTAAATAAAGATATTTAAGTTCATTATGTAGTTAAACTAATCACTGCCGGAATCGAAACTGAACCATGTCACGTTAACTCGAACTGTTAATAGTGTCGACAGCGTAACTATATGACGAAGGGCACTGTATCTTACCCAGATAGCAGGTTTTTCTTCAGTTCAGGATAAAAGCAAAGTGTACCATCGTAGATGAACATTCAGCTACATTTGGTAATTTTTAAAAATCTGCGATACCCTACATTTATTTTAATTGGCTCAACATCATCATTTCGTATGATTTAATGTGTCATATTGAACATAATAATATGTGTGTAACCCCACGGAGAAGACAGATCAGGTTACTGCTATTTTGTTTTACCTTCTATTATTATTTAAAGAATAATTTATTTTTTTTAATATTACTGGACATATTACACAAATTGACCTAACCCCAAAGTAAGCAAATTAGGTATATGCTTGTGTTATGGGTGTTAGACAACGATACTAATACATAGAAATATTTCAATAGATACAAGAATAAATTTAATAAACACCCAGATCCGGAAACATGAACATCCATGTTCATCACACAAATGCCTGTCCCCGTCGGGAATCGAACCCGAGCGTCGCGGTTAGTGGTTAGTCGACGCGGTTAGGCGTGTACGCTAGCCACTCGGCCAACGAGGCGGTCAATTAATTGCTCTAGACCTCCTGTGCATTAATAAATTAATATTATTGTTTTCATAATTAATATTGTTACGTCACTTGATCAGGAGACGTTCTGATTTATTATAATTTTAAGACCAAAAATTGGCCAGCCGTCCACAAATTAATTTATTTAAATTTAAAAACACGAGAACTCTTATTCATCTCTTAAAACATCATCACTACATATAAAACAAAGTCTCTTTCTCTGTCTGTCCATATGTATGCTTAAATCTTTAAAACTAAGCAACGGATTTTGATGCGGTTTTTTGGATAGATGGAGCGATTCAAGAGGAAGGTTTTTATGTATATAACATGTATAGTATACCCGTACGAAGCCGGGGCGGGTCGCTAGTAGGTAATAAAGGTTACAACTGTTAACTTGGCCAGTATATTATGTTTATGTCGTTCTATAATACATAACACAAAATACCTACATATAATAAAAAATCTGACTTCGAAAATCGCATGTAGAATTATAGGCTAAAGTTTTTTTACCAGAATCTTTTTTATATTACACTTTTTAAACATTTAAGTAAGTTATTATATATATAAAATAAGTATAATTTAGTACGTATTGATACTGATAAACTCTGTAAATATAGGTTTCATGAAGCGAGTTAGTATAAAATGTTGGCTATGTAAAGCCCGCATTTCGGCAAATTGCCAATTACACGCACATTAAACAAAAATTTCGCCAAAAATAATTTTTATTATCAAGTTGATTGTCCAGTTTTTCACAATATCTTTTAGCTATCATAGTTATAATTATCATGTACAAATACTTGTCGTTTGAAGGAGTTATACCTCAATGGTTTTCCCATCCATACACATAATTTGTTACTATTCGTACAAATCCTAACAACACCGAAAAATATCTGCCAATAACTACTAGGAATTGATAAATATGACCTAATATACCGATACTAGTAATATCAAGTAATACTAGTAATTGAATTGATTAATATGACCTATATCTGTATTAAAGTTATTCCCTAAAAATAATTGTCATGCAGTTCTGGAACGTCTCAAAAACTCGAGTCCGAGTGCGAGTCAAATTCACACACGAAGGGTTCTTTACAAATCACGTTTGTTGTATGGGAGCACACCTTACATGTTTAGTTTATTGTGGTTTTGGTATTTGTTATAACGGTAACATAATCATCTATCAAGATTTCAACTTTTATTTATAAAAGTTCATGAGATATAGCCAGGTGACAGACAGATAGATATATTGATAGCGAAGTCTTAGTGATAGGATCCCACATTTACACTTTGGTTACGGAACCCTAAAAAGTTTTTGTAAATTTTTAATGAGTATTCATTGACAATTATTAACATATATATATGTAGATATTATTGTGATAAGATATGTTTATTTTTAAGATAAAGGGCATTCCTGATGAGCTTCGTCGTAGTGAAAGTGAGTTGATGCATATATAAATATATTAACCGTACACGAGAGTAAACATCACCAGATTATCCCCATGTGGTATCAGTTCCTTAGGAACTGAGCAGACGAGAGTTTCTCTTGCGAAGCCCGACGTTTAGGTGCATTTAAATAAGTGCATAAAATAAATCGAGGTCAGACTTTGATAACTCATTGTGTCACAATAATAAAGCCGGTCCGCTACTTGATAACGAGGTTAGAACTAAGAATGTCATTTTAGTTTTACTAAGAGCGCGCGTCGATCATTAAAACCGGCGAATGTAGTGTGAAAGAGGCACCTGTTTTCATGATATGATTTATTTCTTACACGAAATGGTCTTTTTGTGCTATTGTACGCAGCTCTTTTAATAGAAATAAAAATTCATCAAGTGCGAGTCCGACTCGCGCACGAAGGGTTTCGTACTGTTATCTATAAAAAAAGCCAAAAAAAAATTGTGCCATGGGAGCACCCTCTATATGTTTATTTTATTCTGTTTTTAGAATTTGTTACAGCGGCAACAAAAATACACTATCTGTGAAAATTTTAACTATCTAGCTATCACGGTTCTTGAGATACATACATAGTTATACAAAATAAAAACATGAGATTAATCTAATAAGAACAACTGTCAAGCACTTTATAGGTGAGGTTTATGTAGGTTAAAGTCACAGTAGGTACCTATATATTTATTTAAAATAATGTTAAAACACGTCATTATTTTACATAATTATATAAGTACCATATTTTTAAAGGTAGAAATGTAAAAAATAAAATATAAAAAAATATATTACTGGAAAAATTTCACAAATTAATCTAATCCCAAAGTAAGCAAATTAAATAAGTGCTTGTGTTAGACAACGATACTAATACATAGAAATACCTAAATAGATACTAGAATAAATTTAATAATAACTAGACCCGGAAATACAAACATCTATGTTCATCACACAAATGTCCCCATTAACTTTAGCCACTCGAGCAACGAGGCGGTCGGAGGGTAGTATAACTAGCCCGAGATCCGGCTGCAGAATTGTGTAGTTATCGAGTACATGCTTATAACCACATTTTTACTTATATTTAAGATCAGAATAAGACATATCTACCAGGTTGCCAATCCAAATTTTATGAATTTATGAAGTTATTGTTTATTGATTTTTTGAGAAAAAAATAATTTATTAGGTTTTGAAATAAATTATCGTCAATTTCACGAAAATAGGTATTAGAAAAATCGTAGCTGCCGTTGCGCACTTGGTAGCATCTCTTTACACACAGATATAAACAGTTATGATTTCGGTATATCTATTCCGCCATCGCATATGATAATCTTTTATATATCTAAATTAAAGCTAATATTTTTCTCATTATTATGACATACAGTTGCCTTATTAAATCTGACCGCAAGTAAGGATTACTGGCAGTAAAATACTAGCGGCCACATTTGCTTTCACAAATTGGTAGATGTGTATTCTCCTAAATATAACTAAAAATGTTTCTAGTGTGTACTCGATAACTATATAATTTTGCAGTCGGATCTTAGACTAAACGTAGTCTGTACCTATAATGTGTCATTTAGATCTTATTAAGAGCGCCCTTCGACCATTAAAACCCGCACATTTTGGAAGACCAATGTACCGTTTCTCGTTATATTATAATAGTATGCTTAAAATGTATTCTCGGAACAATATGACCTAGCTACCTTCCGTCTACAGCCGCATCGTCACTCAACATCAGTTAGAATGGCGCGGTGGTCTGCTTATTATCAAATAAAAAATGTGATTTTGTGTTCTCTGATATATATGTGTATGTAATATAATCTTTTTATTTATCCTTTTCCAATATATTGTTTACTGATACATAATATTACCAGTTAGATATTGATCTATTTAATAATCACTTAAATGGACGACCGAGTAATTACATCGTGTATATTGTATCAGCTACTCGTGAAACAGTTTTAGTATTTGTATCAGCTAGTAGTAGGGTTGTTGAAGAAGTGATCATGTGGAAGAGGAGGAGGAAGAGGAATTGTCACGCGCAAGTTTAGAGGATGCGGATGAAGAAGAGGATATTTTTTTGAGGTAGAGGATGCGGATGAGGAAGAGGATGATAGGAAATTACAAATATCTACTAGCGGACCCAACCCAAAAGCCGCTGTCCTGTCCGTACATACACACACAAAAAAAAATATTAAAAGGACATTTTCCAGGAACCCAAAATATTGCGGAACTTCCTTATTATGAGGAAGAGGAAGATTAATCTTCAGCAACACTAGCTAGTAGTAGTAGTAGTAGTAGTGAGTAATAACATTTTCACTGCAATCGCTCAGCATTTTATGCGACTTTCGAGATAAAGGCGAAACTAGATCATGTTATTTAAAAATAACTTCTCTTTTGCCTTTTTATATCTATACAAATAATATTGGAGTGTCTGTATTTAATATTAAAATAACAACTTTTTGCCAAAATAGTATTTTTAAAATTTTTGACTATCTTTATGCCCGAAGTGGCGATAGGCTTGCCACCTATCACATCAGGACCCTAGTACCTTGGCTAATCGTGGGTGTGTTCTTGT
>DVZL01007676.1:0-10635 GCA_018236625.1 Lasaia peninsularis
ATTCTTGTTGCGATTTTCCGAATATCGACGAATAATTTATTTACTGAGGGACTTTGGGAGTGGGAAAAAAGTGAAAAAGGTAGGATATTTTTCATTACGTTAATAAGAAACCGGAAACATCTCATTCTAATCTCATGGATGATTTTTTAACAAGGTTAAAGAGCAACATTAATTTGCGTGTTTAAAAATCAAATTTTGAAATGTCTATCATGTCATTTCCGTTTTTTGTACCTTAACGTGGTTTTCATAGAGTAATTTTTGAAGACATTAATAATGAGTATTATTTACTAGCTAGCTCGAGGAACTTTGTACGATATTGGTATAAACTAAACTAGCGGATTGGACAAAGCCGTCAGTTTTACACAGAGCGACTGCAAAACGGGAAAACTACGAGTAAGCTCAATGCTATATATTACGGCGAAATCGAATACACTAATTCGGGTTTCCTCACAATCTTTCCCCAATTGTTAGAGTACTCAGAAAATGTACAGAAAAACTTTTAACTAACTAGAGACACCAACACTTGGTAAAGTGAGAGTTTCAAAAAATATAGTAATTTAGTTATTAAAGATTGATTATTACTAACAATATCCTGTCGCCTGTAATCACTACGTAGTATAAAACAAAGTCGCTTTCTCTGTCCTTATATCCCTATGTATGCCTAAATCCTTAAAACTACGCACGGTTTTTCATAATCATAATAATTTCAGTCATAAGACGTCCACTGCTGAACATAAGTCTCCCCCAACGACTTCCAATTGGACTGATCAAAGGCGGCCTGCATCCAGGGTTCCTGGGATCTGAAAGGTTTTTATGTATATAAAATGTATAGCGGGCGGGCGGGTCACAAGTTTATCAATAAACCATCAGCAGTTTATATAGTGGATCGTTTTTTTTTTTGTGAAAAATAAAACGACCTTCACAAATGCTTGGGATTAATTGGTCATCTTTCAATCTCTTTTATTGTTGTAGTATCTGATAATCTAGCAGTCAGGTCCCAGAATTATAAAATATGTACTAAAACATATATTATGGTATTGGTAACCTTTAGCCAAGGTAGCGAGCCTCTTGCTAAATTTACATAAATAATTAATCACGTCAACAAACTTGAGTGGGTATTTCTCGATGAAAAAGGGTTCTTATAAAAAGTCACTTTAAAAAAGTCACTAAGTTAGCAGAGTTTAACGAGAAAGTTATGTTCCAAATTTCAGCCACTTCGGCGTGCACCGGAAGTGGTTTCGTAGCAATTAAGCCAGCCAGCAAAGGCATTAAACATGGAAACTTCTTTTAAAATAGGCATCCGAAGGGTTTGTAGATCTAGAATTTACGTTTTTTTATTTGAAGAAATTACGTTATAAAGCTTTCTAAATTTGCAAATTGCTCCTTAAGTCTATGAGCCATTCTTTAGTTTTTTTACCCGTAACTTTTAATAGTACAGCCTAGTTTCGTACATATTATACACATAATATAAAACTCTATATCTATACATTTAAGATATCTTTAGAAAAATTAAAATCTTGAATAGAAAATATTTTATTTCAGACCTTATAAGCGGCTCTTTTCTAAAATTTACCACCGGATCGGACCGCGGCCACTCACTGAGAAGATCCGGCGAAAGAAACTCAGCGGGCTTGTCTTTTTTCTTATTGTCTAAATATATAAATTTAACATTATACAACAATAAAAGAGATTGATAACGGTAAAAAACTGAGCCCTATTACTAAGACTTCGCTGTCCATCTATCTGTCGGTCACCAGGATCATGAAATATAGTACCTAGAGAGTTGAAATTTACACAGATGATATATTTCTGTTACCGCTATAATAACAAAGTACCAGGATGACCGAGCTTCGCTCGGTGTTTTTTTAATACATCAGGTTTTTTTGGAATTTTTGGATTTTTTTTCACAAAAAGAAGGAAGGAAGGAAGGAACCCGGGTTTCCTGAGTTTTCAAGCTCCGATTTACCAACTGAGCTATTCTAATTTCGAAAATGTTAGAGAAATTTAGCTTTGTATTATAAAGACATAGGTTTTTATTCAATGAAAACACGATTAATAAACGAAACCTGAAAATTAAACCTAGCTAGATCAATTTATCTCGATCGAGTCGTTTTCGATCGCTGATATATATACAAGAATTGCTCGTTTAAAGGTATTAGATTAGATTAGATAGATACTATAATAAATAAAACAGAAAAAAAATTAATATATCTGCATATATGCGTGCTCCCTACAGAAACGTTTATTTTTGCCGTTTTTATAGCTAATGGTGAGAGTTACAATTGAAATTTTCACAGATGATGTATTTCTGTTGCTATTATAACAAAAATACTAAAAACAGAATAAAAAAAATATATAAAGGATGGTCCCGAACGAAAATTCACTTTTTTGGCGTTTTCATCGATAGTGGTACCGATTAGCACTTGACGGATTTTTTATATAATTTAGATTCAATAAATGTTTATATTTATTTACAGGAAATCTTTTGAACGGTCGGGAAGTTTATTGTTAAAAACGTATAGGTAATACATTGATGAAAGAATTACTTATTCTATGGAAGACACATGCATAGCAAGATTGTTTTTGTTCGTTGGTTCAATTCACGAGTTGATTAAAAATATGAAAAAAATGATCTGGTTGTCATCGTTTCCAAATAAAATCTCATCAATTTGAGTTGAACTTAAAATTGACTCTTTAATATTCCCAGTCTTCAACAGATATACAAAATAAATATTATATTTCTTCAGAGGTCGGTTAATTAAAATTAAAAGCATCAACTTGGGTACCAATAAAGTGTCACGCATATAAAAATCAAGCAAATTAAAAGCAACACTATGCAAGGAAATTTACCATTATTGAGGCAAAAAAGTGGCAACCTCCGATTTCCCGAACAAAGCCACGTAACATTTAACGGGAAAGTTGTGTTTTAACTTCTCCCATCCGCCGCGCATAGGAAGCGGATCTGCGGCGATTTAACTGCCGCGGCATTAAGCTTTGAAACAAATAATCTTTATATAGTGGAGCCATGCTCGCAAAGCTATTTCGAATTTGGCCAACACTTTTACAAATTGAGTTTGATACTTTAAACTGATGAATCCTACTGATATTACAAACGGGCAAGTTTTTAAGTATGGATGGATGTATGTATGGATATTTGTTAGTCTTTCAAATAAAAATTATCGATGGATTTGGACAAAAATTTACAATAAGATAGCTTATACACGAGAATAATACAAAGAATACTTTAAAATCCACTATATTAAAAGTGGCTATATTTTACAAGTCAGAAAAAATTTGCTCTTTCAAAATTATTTATGATATTAAAAGGCAGGCGAAAAGCTAGTTTCATTTATATCTTCTATTAGCTATACTACCGCACTTCTTACCGCCCGACATTGCTAATATGCATTTTGCATGGGAAAGAAGTGTTTTTTCCTATTAAACTTAAAATTTTTCGTTATTCACTTTTGTTCATATATGTATAATAGATACCAAAAAAAATTTTAGCTATCGAGTTAAAAACAGCGAAATAATCCTTGTCTATTGGTCATCAGAGCGTGTTTCGTATTTCGACAGCGTATAAAAAAATTATGTCATAAAAGTATAACTCCATCTAAAAAATTTCATGTAAATTGTTGCCAAGATGAAACCTTGAGATACGTCTCAGACTCTCAAAAAGTTATCAGATGCTATGTAGAGTCGAGCTTTTAATTTTACATCCCCTAACTCTACAAGCCCTAAATTCGAACTTTACGTCTCAGCCAAAATATGTTGGCTTCGTCAAAATACTTGGCCGTTTCGTCTTTATTGCGTCGTGCTTGGAATTTTCCAGAACAATAAATAATTTGTTAAAATATTTACACATCACAATGACGTAGAATATGCTTGTATGATTAAATATTTTCTAATACAGCCGTATTAAATACATATTTAGCAAATAAATATTTCTTTTATTTTTTATTTAAATTTTCAACGTATGTGACCTTAAACTCAAAGATAGAACGCTACCAAGTGGTTACCACACCGCAAACACGTAACCATTTTATTGCACCTTCGTACTAAGAAGCAACACTCGAACAAACAAACAAACGAACGAACATAACAAATTGAGATATGTTATGTATTTTTTATGTATTTAATACAAATTTAACATTTTAAAATTGATGTATAAGAATATTCTAAAGTAACTTATTGGAAGTTTCCTGGTCTTACACACGCGTCTAACGTAAAGTTATGGCCACACTTATTTTATGAAATATTTACATACTTTTTTCAATGAAACATTATTTTTAACTATCACTCAGGTATTATGATTTAATCTTACCATTTTGTGTGGATGAAAACTTAATACAAAGTTTCAAATAGTTTGAAAATGGAATTTATTTTACTTTTATCGGATAGTTATGATATAGATACCCGGTTAAATCTGATAATTACATTTTTGTGATTTTTTATGCAAATTAATGAAATAAAACGGTGAATAATGAAATAATTTTCCTTGAAATAAACGTTTTTGTATCAGAAGAAGTGGTTTACGAATGACTGAATTTATCGTGTGAACTCTACTTTTGTAGATTTGTCTATAATAAGGTGGTGTCGACACAGCAATATACCCAAGCTTTTAAAGAATTTTAAATTTAACACTTATGTAAAGTTTCTTAAAGGAAAATTTACGAATATTGAACTTTCGAACGCGAACATATGACAATATATTAAATTCGTCTATTATCTGGCAGTTTCGACTCAGCAATATGGTTGCAGATGCTCCTGAATATCAAAGTTTAGCGCGCCGTTTTCCAATAATGTTAAAACCGGGATTTTAAAGTTTGAATACTTTCCAGTCAATTCGTCAGGAATATATCCAAGTGTAACATAGGCCTGCTAAATAATAATATTACAAGTTAGTATATTAATTGATAATTGTCTCTAAAGGGTACGGCTGCAGCCTGTAAAGACCATTACCCGCGTAAGGTCCGGGGTTCAATTCCCAGGTCGGGCAACTTTTCTTATATCTTTTTCAGATTATTTTGACTAGGCATTCATTGCCCGGAATTGTAATGTGCCCGAAGTGGCGATGGCTTGAAGTGGCGATAGAGTGGTGATGGCTTTCCACCTATCACATCAATATCTTGGCTAATCGTGGGTATTCTGGACTTACGAGTCGTGGATATACTAACACACCTTGCTTGAACCATCGAGGATGATAGGAGTGAAGGTATTTTTTGTTTTCTAACTTTTTCCACTACTTCCTACTCCACCCAAACGGATTCGCATATTATGAATACGAGGGCTTGTCGTTTTAATAACCATTGTAACTCACGTGGCGTTGTATTAAGGTATTTTAGGTTACTAAACGACCTCAATGAAATGACATAGATAATTATTATTATAAGTAAAGACAAATTTTCTGATGATTTTATAGTTTAATTATTTATTTATTTTAAAATATGTACACACATAAAAAGTACAAAGGTGTACTTAATGCCACATGACATTCTCTACTAGTCAAACTAACTCAGACATATAACATGAGGGGGCGCACAGAATGATGAATTAACTCTATTTTTAAAAGCTTTTATTTAACTTGAATTGTATGTAAGTATGTATGTTTGGGTGGAATCTTAAAATTTAATTTTGAAGTAGACATCTTCACCCGATTAAGCTGAAAATTTGTATACACGTTTAGTTTGGAAAACAATGCACGATAAGGTACATGATATCATTCTAAACCCAATATAGCGAACCAACCAAGATGACGGAATAATTGTATTTAAAGCACTTCTACAATATGGGTATTAATTAATGAAAGTGCTCGTTGAAAACAACTCGAAAAATAATAAAAGCTTATTCTAAAAAGTTATATTTATTAATCGAAATATACATATAAACTTATATGTATATTATGTTATAATTATTGTTCATGTTGTGCAAGTTGTATGTATATAAGTGTATATAACCTTCACAATGTTGTATCAATTTATCTATTATAAGACCGCATCGAAACCCGTTAAGTAGTTTTAAAGATCTAAGCATAAATAGGGACAGAGACGGGAAGCGACTTTGTTTAATACTATGTAGTGATGAAGAATCTACAAAGGCCAGTTTTGACTTTACGATAATTAGATTCTGTGATCAATATTTCGTTAATATTTATAAGGGGTGCTCCAAATTCTTTAAATCAGCTTATATTCGGTTAAGCTTTTGAGCGGAGAAACTCATTTGCGAATTTTATTAAATTGTTGCTTCATCAAATAAAAAGTGTATTTCGGTCAATTGGGTAAGATGGTTTTTAATTTGTATATTTTATTTATTTTTTAATTTTAATATAGTGTACAAATACTTTATTTACAAATATATTATACAAAAGCCGAGCTTAAAGCGTTTATCAGTCTTTTCCAGCCAACATTTGGACAGAAGAAAGAAACAATAAAAGTAGATCCATCAAAAAATATTTTCATTCCGACTTGACTTCCGGACAAACTGTTACGTACATTTTTTTGCAAAAACGGCAAGAACTAACGTTTTCTGTGTGGGAGCCTCTTAAAATTCATTTCACGCTGTATTTAGTATTTGTAGCTACAACTACAACAGAAATAAATTATCTGTTCGATAATATTCATGAAGGCAGTCTGGTAAAAGTCAGACGGACAGTAGAGTCTTAGTAATAAGGCGACATGCCTTATTACTAAGACTCTACTGCCTTTAGGCACTGAATTGATTAGAATAGAAAATATTTTGTTTCACATATACATTACAAGCGGTTCTCTTGACACATATAATTCTTGAAGCCTTATGAATAAGAAGAAAGAAAAAGATGAAAATAAACAAATAAATAAACAAATAAATATTAATGGACAAATTACACAAATTGATCTAACCACAAAGTAAACAAATTATATGCTCGTGTTATGGGTGTTACACAACGGTACTAATACATAGAAATACTTAAATATATACAAGAAAAAATTTAGTAACACCCAGACCTGGAAATACAAACATCTATGTTCATCACACAAATGCCTGTCCCCGTCGGGAATCGAAACCGAGCCTCGCGTTTAGTCGATGCGGTTAGGCGTGTACGCTAGCCACTCGACCAACGAGGCGACCAAAATACCTATCTCAGTACCAAAATGTAAAAAAAAATATCTACCATATTTATGTTTATTATTAGTATTTATAGTATAAGAAAAGTTTGCATCAAATCAACTCGGTTTTCGTCTGGATAATGTAGCTGTCTAATTTGTAATAGCATGCCATAAGATAAAAGATCGATGAATGATCTTCGGCGCCGCATGAACGTTAGAAAGTAGGCGTCGTCTACGAGTTTATATTTTCTTTCTCGTCTACGCGTCTTAGTCGTCAACCACGACATATTTATATTTGCACGCGGCTTTCGCAAACTTTGACTACACGCATAATTTTTTTTAGTTCCGTTCCCAAAGGATAAAAACGGAACCCCATTACTGAGACTATCGGTCTGCCTCTACCTGTTGTCTGTTTGTCACCGTGCAGTTTCTCGTGAACCGTACCATTTTTTTTTCGCTTTTATACTACAACGAAGGGCACGGAACCCTTTTTGCGCAAACCCTACTCGCAATTGGCCGATATTTTATTTTCTGTTCTTTACAAAAGCCCTATGTAGTTTTGGTTAATATGCGATGGTCAAACATTTCAACTCTTTTTAAGGAATGCTTTTAACTTCTATAGGAATCTATCATTACGGTTAACCGGCGCAGGACAAATCCATCGCAAACTGATTCCTCATACCTGTATTATAACGTTAGTAATTCTGGAGAATATTCCAGAAATCTAGGCAGCCGCTGTGCCGACATCGAGCTTGGTATTACAACAGCCGGACCGCGGTAACGTATGATAACACGACCGACATTCGACCAAACCGCAGTGCCGACTGTTCTAGCTAAACAGCAGGTCAGCGCTAATAATATTAACAATATGTAATACGGGGGTTTGAACGTTAGAAATTCTATGTTTTTCAGTGTTCACTAGCGGCTGCACGCAGATTTGTCCGTCGCTGCGTAAACGGCAGCAGTGTATGAGTCTCTACTCTGTAGTTCACAGGTAGCAAGCACTCTACGTACTACAAAGAAGTTTTACGAATCTTAGTTTCTTGTATAACAACTGAAATTACAGTATATTTTTCGTCTTCTAACATCATCTATTAACCAGTTATCCGTGTAAATACCGTGGGATTAGAACGTTTAATAATTATTTTTATTTTCATATTAATTTATTAAGACTTTTTCACCTCAACTGTAGGTTAGCAACGCACCATTACAATCTTCCGTTTAAAAAATACCTTCACGTCTATATCTCCGAAGGGATCGTCAGAGGTGTGCTAGTATATCCACGACTCGTTAGTCCAGTAGATATAGAACACCCACGATTAGCTAAGGTACTAGGACCCATGATGTGATATAAGGAAGCCTATCGCCATTTCGGGCACATTACAATCCCGGACAATGTAATGCTTACTCAGAATAATCTGAAAAAAATTTAAGAAAAGTTGCCCAACCTGTGAATTGAACCCGGGATCTTACGCGGCTAACGGTCTTTACAGGCGACAGCCATACCGTAACACCAAAAAGGCTATTTTTTGTTTTAAGCGATGTGTGATATCTTTGATGGCTTTGTTGCTCACAACACTATAAAATCAACGAATCCAGCAGAACAGACTCAACAAAGAGATTTCTAAATTAGCAAATCAGTACAGATCAAAGGCGTCCACGCTTCTGACAGAAAATTAAAATTGTTAGGTCTACGTACGTTTTCGAATATTCGTAAATTATATTTATAGCCCTTCAGGCTAAAGTAAGCCGAGAGCACAATATATATTCTTATTAAATATTACAAAAGGAAAATAATTTTGACTAAATTATGAAAATTATTTACGGTTTGATGCGAACGCTTAATTCATTACACGGGACTATTTGTTGCCTATCATAAAGATCTCTACAGAAGCATTTATAACCCTAAGGAATAATAACTCCTTGAAATAGAAGGTACATTTGCATAGCAATACCATAGACTTCCTTTTAAGGCAGTAAGATAATTAGCACCGTGGGGGTTTTTTTTTTTTTTGGGACTTCGTCTTAAAAGACCCGCGGTTTTGGTTGGTAGAATTAAAAAGGGACTCCAACATGATCATCACGTAACACTCACTGAGAAGATTAAAAAAAAATGAAAAAAGGTGATGGATTCCTGCAAGAACTTGTCCGAATTGGTATCAACTTCGAATTATCATATTATTTGAATATGAAATACGTATATTAGGGTTCCATACCCAAAGGGTAAAAACGAAAACCTATTAGTAAGACTACGTTGTCCGTCTGTCTGTCTAACTGTTTGTCGCCAGGTTGTGTGTTGATGTTATAATCAGAAACTTGAAATTTTCAAAAAGTATCTATCTCGGTTGCCGCTACAACAACAAATACTAAAAACAGAAAAACTGAATTCGCGCCCATATCCCCGAAAGGGTAGGCAGAAGTAAATATGCACCCAAGATTAGCCGACGAATTTACGTCGCATGATGTAACAAGTGAATAATCCATCGCCACATCGGACACAAATCTATTCTCAGGTATATTTATGCTTTTTCAGATAAACTGAAAAAACAATAAGAACAAGTTCGACTCGGGAATCGAACCTGGGCTCCTTGCGTCAGTCACACACACTATACCGGACCTCAGATTCGATACTCATACAATAAAGAAAATAGTTTTAAAAATAATACGATATACTTATCAAATTTAAACAGGGTCGGATTTGCGTATTTATGTCCACTCAAGTATCGAACTTTAAAACCAACTGCCAATAGTAGATGCAGCCGGCGCTGAATAAAAAATGCTTCCTCGTCTGTGAGAGGATTTATCTGGCAGTCGCGGCGCTCCCGGACCGACGGTAAATCATTCGCTTACTGTGACGTATCATTTTTATCCCGAGATACTTTGGACGTTGTTTACAGATTTACAGTTGCATTGTGGAAACTTGCAGCAATGTTATACCGAATAGTACAGAAGCCCAAGAGGATTTGGGGAGTTACTTGAGCGCGTCAGATTATACGGTAGATACCTTGACCTGTCGACTATCGAATTAAAATAAGATGGCTTTTATTACATAGCTACGTATGGCATATAATATTAAAATAGTGATAAATGTGGAGGTAGGTATGCAGGTATGTAGTGCTCGTGACATTTGACACTCGATACTCACTGCCTAAACCGTAAGGGACCTAGCGTGAAGATATGTATGTATTTAAATAATTTGATCGCGATGGAAAGGAGTAGAAAATAAGAAAATTTTATACAACAGTTCACAAGCTATTATAATAGGAAACTGGTGGGTAGACATTTTTCCGTCATCAGAGACACATTATACGTGTAAGTACCTACACTATCGATTTTTATAAATCTTCGGCTTGGTAAAGTTAAAGTTTTTATGTTTATTCGATACAACCATACAATAAATTAGGTACCTGGGTGACCGAGCTTTACTCGGTATTTTTAGTACGTCACGTTTTTTGGAATAATATTTACTTAAAACTATGCAAATTACTTGCTGACGAAATATGCGTAATAGAGAAAAAATAAAATAACGAATAACCGCGATTTAGCTTCG
>DVZL01007677.1:0-10633 GCA_018236625.1 Lasaia peninsularis
TCGCCTCTTACGAGCTGCCTGGTAGGAAGGCAGTTGGTTTATTCTACATAGAAGACCCGGACCAACACGGGGAAAATAGAGAGTAGTCAATGGTTATACACTCAGTTTGATACCACTGCTTTATATTTCGTGCTACAATGATGTAAGTAGCTGCTATCGTTGTAGTTTTGAATTATTTGGATGAGGATATTAAACATATAAGCATGCGACTAAAGACCTGACTCAGTTAAGTAAATCATTAATAAAATCTTTGGTGTTTACTTATTTGAATATTAATAATCTAACCAATCACTCTGACTTGAAGAAAAAAAGTTGTAGCAACTGTCGTTTAATAACGGTTATTTATTTTCAACAACGGTTTTGTCAGTTTTCAAAAAACGTACATCACTATTCCGGATCTGTGCTGAGATTGAATGAAAAAAATCTACCTGTTCAGTAATGTCTTCTGAGAATGTGAAATTGTAAAAACAAATAATGGTATAGTTTGTTTTAGTGACCAGGGGACTGGAAGTGCACACACGATGTGTATTTAAAGTGTTACACGATACACCATAAAGAATTCAAGTTATTCTTTAATTTTTTACAGTATTAAATGCAAGGCCATGGTTTTTATGGGATGATATAGCGTACCAGGGTACCGTGGTCTATAAACACCATAGATGTTAAAGTACATGACGTGAGTCAAGAAGAGATATTGGGATGCGTCTCGCGTAATTTTACTGAGTACTCAAACCAGAGAAGAACAATGATGAAAACGTGTATCTTTAGAAGGTGGTTCCAATCCGAGCAAGTCGTTAGACTCTCCCACCCATAGACAGTAATGATATTATTGGTGCGTTGTCATCATAATACTGAGATCTTCAGTTTCTTGCATTGGTTAGTTTACTTAACTTTGCAAATTGTAATACGTCAATGACACTGGTGTCATAATGGCAGGAAAAAGTCTATTGGCTAGTCTAGGGTAGTCATTGCTACCACCAGTCTAACCGATTGTAATGACGAAATCATGCTGCTATTAAAATAATTACTTTATGCTTTTCGTGATGGGGTCATCTCATCTCTACACCAAGAAAATAATTAATTGTTATTTTAAATACACAAATTCATTGACCAGTAATATATTTTATGTTTGACTTAATAAGGTAAATTTAACGTAAATTCTAAAATACATTACAACAATACTTAAGTATCACTTAAGCTCTTGGATGTTTATATTCATTAGTTACAAATTGTTTGAAATAACCTTCGTATTATATACTGGATTGCGAGGGTCTTTTGTTGTTAGAAATAATGTGTTAATAACACCTTATCTGGAAATATTTACAACAATAACAAAAGGGCAATTACGTATTCGGTATTGCTGTTCCATAAAACGTTTATGTACAATTTAACTGATTCAAATTTTATTTGGTATTGTTTATTTAAATTCTCTCACAGGAAACTATTTTCTAAAGTCTCCTGCATTCAAAACACATAAGTTCTTAACTACACAACTTTAAATCCAAATAGTATACTTACATATAGCATTACAAATGCGATAACGATTTATTAATAAATAGTCTAGCTTAATAATCAAGTCAATATAAAAGTGTCGTTATGTGCGAATTTTTTAATTATTTTTGTAGGTACGTCGCTATCTTGTTGCCGGTATTTTAAGCCAGTTATGTTATTTTACCCGCTACTTACCCTATAGTCTTTTCTACACAGAAGACCCGGGCCAACAAGTGTGAAAATCATAAACTCTTTATTTGAAACTCTTAAGAATATTCTATATATATTTAGTTGCTCTTTAAAATTAAATCTGGCTGGTGACAACTCATTGAAAGTGTCACATAGCCTCTTTTATCTGTAAATTGGTCGTCACGACAAAGTGTGAACGGGCTCGAGCGTGTCACATTGTTGACGCTAATCCTCCACGAGAGGATTGTGACAACTACAAAGCGTTCCGAGGGTGCCGCTGGTACGTGCAAATCCTGAGTCCGTATTAACCGTCTCGATATAAGTAACGGTTGTCTGTCACAGTTTCCGTTGCACCTGCTAATTGAGCCACACTTTGTCACTTAAGATCTTTAGACCACACATGTTCTAAACCAAAATATACTATTTTCTATTTCTTTAAAAAGCCCTATGTGTATCGGTGTGTAAAAATCTGGGCAGCGAATTCCAATCCCTGGCCGTTCGAATAATAAAAAAGGAAGCAGATCTTTTCGTGTCTCACTTCAGACGATCAGTACGAGAGGCGAAGGGAGTTACGGCCAAAAAATAGAGCCAGTCGAATGAATTGTGAAGTTCTTGGGCACTCTCTGAAATGCATGTCGTACAAAATTATGATTTTTTTAAATTATAAACGGGGCAAATTTGAATACTAAGTAATTATTTCGTTCATATTCATGTTAATAACTAGCTGAACTAGAAAACTGACACCAACCACCAACGGCTTATAATAGTTTGTATGAGAAAAAGCTGAAGTAGTATAAAGTTGTACTAAGGGGTTTAAGGGATCCCACCACCATCTACTAAGCGGGAGTCGCCTTTACACTCTGATGTAAAAGAAAGAAGCTCTGATGCAGGCTTCCTCAAGGGGTGATCTGAGAGATTTGAAGTTCAAATAGCAAGCCTTCAAAAAGAGTCTTCTCCTGATAATTATTGACATATATTTGTTTGTAGAGATAACAGAAAAAGGTGATCTCATCTTACTAGTCAGGTAAATATTATCTGACTCGAAGTTATAAGTAAAACAAAATTAATTTATTCGGATAATATGTGTGTTTAAAAGTTGTTACAAAAATATTTAATTGTACCAAATTATTCTACCACGTTGTAGCGTGCATTTATTTTAATAAAATGTATTATTACAAATATTAATAATATATATTATTACAAATATAGATTTAACAATTTATTAAAAAATATTTTGTACCTGATTAACCCTGTAAACGTAAACTGACATAATATATTACATTGATTTAATAAATTCACCGCCTCGTTAGTAAAGCGATTAACGCGCTAGCCTTCTACACTGATCATCTCGGTTCGAGTTAGATTCCTGACTGGAGTAGGAATTTGTATTGTTTGAGTAGAGATCACAAGCACAATATAATATTAAAAGTTTGAAGTTTCATTGACAGATGTATTCTATCTCGAGTTATTAGTTTAATTTATTTATTTTGAAAAATAAACGCTGACTCAACCTAATCTTTAACCACAATAACGTTACCCACAGTAGAACGGATATGCACCATCGTTAAATCTATCTTATCGAGTTTTATGTTTACTGATGAAAAAACAAACCAAGTGATGTGAATTGAGAATGGTCGTACAGCTCATGTTGAAAGCTTCGTCAGTTCGAATCTTCAGTCTTATTTTTTATTAAATATCAATCTGTATAATGTTTGTTTATTTATAGTTTCAATCAACACGTTATCAAAATACCTTCTCTAAGTCTAGCAGTATTTGTTGTCCGATTGTGTGTTTATTTCTTTAAATTGTTGTATAATACGTTTCAGGTGTTGCTTCGGCTAGCGTAACAATTTAAACGTGTCTTTGGATCCTTTTTTTGACGGTAATCGTGTCACGCTGGTGCTCGATGAGTCAGTTTTACTGATGATGCCCTCCTGGTCTATAATAAGTCTATTGTTTATTACAGCAATGCTCTCGAAAAAGCCACCACCAAACAAAATAAATCACAGGCTATGAGCACACAAATAAGTATCCTGTTTATCTGATCTACTTGTACCCCTTTTAATAAATCGCATGTATTTCAAGATATCAGACTTGTTTACTGTCCATTTCACTGTTTTGTTGTTGATAATATATCACCAACTACGCACAGATAGAAAATAAATTTGTTATTACTGCTATGTTCAAATTCAACGAGGTTAATAAAATAATAATGATAATATATGATATGAGGGTATGTTAATGAATTATGTTACGCATTAAGAATTCAATCCAGTAAAAACATATCACATATAAATACACTTTTGAAATACTGAAGTATAATTGAAAAGTAAGTTTCTTGTTACATCTGGCTTGGTCCTGTGAATTGGTACAGTATTTTACAAAAAATATTTTTATTAACTTATAAAATTGCTACTTTCCGACTCCATCGATCAGAAAAATTATATTTACACGAAGGGCAGTAAAAAAAAACTGGAATCATATGTTTGTCAATCTCGGCTTTGGTTCACTACAGTTACATGAGATCTGACACTCTTATTATATTGCCCTAGGTATAAAGTATATACTGTGTTATATAAAAATATTTTTTGTTATAGATTTTATTTGTGTAATAGATTTCTATTTAAGCTTTTCTTCAATGTCGTCTTTTTTGGTTCCATTGGTTAATTACATTTTTTATTAGGTATATTTACCTAATACAATTCAAATCTGCCCAAATTATAAATGATTTTTAATGAATTAATTTAAATTAAATTATGAGTTATAATGTACCTGATAGAACAAATATTTGTGGTTTTGGTACATGCAATTATATCAAGAATACATGGAATTACAATGTAAACAAACAAAACGTACGAGGCTACAAATGTTTTTTATCGTATTTATTGAACATGTTTTCAACACTAACAGAGCCAAATATCAGGCACACACTAAATTTTCTGTCAACACATAAATGTTAGAAAACGTTCATTTGTAAAAAACAGTGAAGCAAGTTCTATTTCGGGATTATATATATAATGTTTGACCTGAATTAGGATGGAGGGATAGAAATGCATCTTCAATCCAGTCAATGGAAAGTGTGTCGGCGGGCGAGCCATACCGACGCCAGCGGCTACGCCGTAGGAGATATAGGATGTTTAGCAAATTGCCATTCATTGACCGCGCCATTAGCATAGTTATACGTCATGCCAAATACAGGACGCTTTTAATGGGAAGACGCAGTTTCGGGTGGATAATTTTTTTCAATCATTTAATGTTTGATTCAAGTTTCAATATGACATTCGTTATTCATATATCGAAATCTGTTAAAATGTAAGTATATGAATTGTGATAATATTTACATTCCGGCTAATGAATAGCTATGGAGAGGGTTATGCTCGGTATTTCTCTACGAGATAAGATTCGCAACGATGAAATTCGTAGACGAACAAAGGTTACCGACATAGTTCTCAAAATTAGCAAGCTGAAGTGGCAATGGGCAGGCCATTTGGCTCGAAGAACCGACAACCGTTGGGGAAGAAAGGTCCTTGATTGGCGATCACGACACGGAAAAAGGAGTATAGGCCGCCCTCCTACTAGGTGGACTGATGACCTGAAGAAGGTAGTGGGAAACCGCTGGATTCAGAGGGCACAGGACCGGGTGGAGTGGTGTCGATTCGTGGAGGCCTATGTCCAGCAGTGGACAAGCAAGTGCTGATGGATGGATGGTTAATGAATAGTGTTAATTATTTTAATATTACATTGATAAATTAAACAAGATGTTAATCCGAAATAATAGAAAAAAATGTAGTTGAAATAGATATTTTTTTGCTTACTCAGATATTTACCAGCTTAGAAAGGAGAAACTAGAACATCCACGATTAGCTAAGGTACTAGGGCCCATGATGTGATAGGTGGCAAGCCGATCGTCATTCTGGGCACATTTCAATCCCCGGCAGTGTAATGCTTGTTCAGAAAAATCTGAAAAACATTTAAGATAAGTTGCCCTACCTGGGAATTGAACCAGGGACCTTACGCGGCTAACGGTCTTAACAGGCGACAGCCATACCGCTACACCACAGAGGCAAGAGAGTTGCCTAACATACGTAATAAAAGAATAAAACTTATTATCATTGGGTTAAATTAATTTGTTTAATCAGTCCATAATTTAATAGGTGTTACTTTATTGTGTATACACGATGTGAGAAATAAAACAGAATTAAAAAAGTTCACAATTGTCACTGTACCTTGTGTCAGTTTGTTTCAAAAACATTTCAAAGAATACATTAATCACAAATCCTATCATGCTGTATATTGTTTTCATAGGAAAGCTTCCCACACAGTTTCAGCGCGTAGGCGTACGGATATAGCAGTGGTATAATAATTCCGTTTATCTTCTGAAACCCGTAGTGAGGGCGGGAAGGCGCCATCCAACGACCTTGGAGCACGAACTTATAGGGCCTAGTCCCACAAGTGGCGTGTATTGTTAATTATGAACAAATTGGTTTATATTGTACACTAAGAACACAGCTTTAGGACTTTAACTTATCACTCCCCAGGCAGCTCGTAAGAGGCGAGAATAGGTTAAAAAGGATCAATATTATCTAGAGGAATCGACTTCGCCTCAGTTGACAATTGCGTGGGATCTGAATTTTTTTCTAACGGCTCTAACTATGGTTACAGAGCTTCGCCGATAAAATTCAATAGCCAATTTGAGGTGTCCCATATGATCTATCCTGTATTCATTCCTTTTTATTGATTTAAATAAATTGGTATTGTTTGTAAATTCTGACAAAAAAAACTTAGAAATTAGAATAATGAACAGATTGTCCGGGAAAGTACAGTTATAAAGTATGTGTTATCGAACAGATTTTAAATGAAATCTACTTGACTATCTAAATGAAGAGCTACTAGTCCATGAGTAAAAAAGTAGCTCTTAACCTGTCTCAAACTACAGAGAACCAGCAAATGTAAGCAAAATAAAAAAAACAAAACATGATATAAATAAATGCACTAAAGGTGGGTTTATCTAAATTATGAGAGTGTGATCGGACTGTGGAAGTCATTTTGTACAATAAATAAAAAGTAAAATACATAAATCTAAACACATTAATAAAATTGAAGTGTTAAAAGTGCTGCGCAATGACATTAAGGCCGAGTCACTTGAGACGCAATGTAAAAATGCACAGCACCATCTATTTGAAAATTTGGTACTAAATTTTAATCTTAATAATAAAGACAGCTAATTCAGCAAGGAATAGGAAAGGCTACTTTTATTTTATCATTTTAAACATAAAATTAAAAAATGAAATAAAAATGCGGACGAAGTCTTGAGCACAGCTTGTATTAAATAAGACTTAGATGTATAAGGCATAAATAAAATACACTAAGTATAAAACTTAATAGAATGATATCATTGAGTAAGTGTTTTTTTTGAACAGCAATCATAGGTTAAATTGGTCATTACCAACAGGTGACAGAGTGCTGTGCAGCAACTTGCCCCAGAAGAGATCTACCGCCTTAGCAGATTCTCCCGCCAAAATGACGTTCATGACTGACTGATTAGGATTAGCATCTTGGCACATGTCAGTTACACATCTAAGGTGTCTATAGCTCACGGTTGTCTTTTCCATTAGGAGAGAAGTGTTTGAGTTTGTACCTTCACGTGTTGTTCATGGCCTTAAAAAAAGGTAACCGTCAAATGTTGAAACTAAATAAAAAAAACACCACCAGTGTGAATTGGCAAAACTAAAACGCGAAGAGCTGTCTGCGAAGTTTTGTGTGTCGTTCAACAATTTGCATATTTCTAATTCCAATTATTGCCTCGCTAATGTTACAACTTTATCTTAAACGGTTTCTAAACGTATACTTCGAGTGTGTAGGTGTATTTATTGACCTAATGGAGTCAAGAGTTTAAGTAGCTTTTATAGGTTACATTATTCAATGGATTTGGGCAACCGTTGTCAAAATGTTATTGACAAATGATTGTTGATATTGCGATTTGATTTTTGTAATGGTTATGTTAATTTCACATTTTGTGTTGCCTATACAACATCTGTAGAATTCTATACGATTTTTATCTGAATGTTTAACGCAAATGAAAATAACAAACAAACATCCATATTTTTATAAGATGGAATAAAATATTTGTTATAATAATATCTATTTACTAGCTTTTTGCCCGCGTCTTTGCCCGCTTGAATTATTTTAATAACAGATCAATTTCAAAGGGCAGATTTTTTTCTGACTTATTACATAAAAACATACCCTCTTTTTAATGTAGTTGGTTAAAAAGTAGCCAATATGTTATTCTCATGGGTAAGTAAAATTTTATCCAAACCAACCAAACAATAAATATCATCCATAGGTACTTACAAACTTATGCTTTTACAATATTAGTAGAGTTTGCCTCCTCCTCTATACGCAAAAAACCTATGGCACATAACCATCAACCTAATAGAGAAGTAATTAAAAGATTCAACATTTGATTTGAATCGTCGAAGGGTACGGCTCGAGTTCCGAATTGAAGTTTTTTTCCTATATTTATAAATTTGTGAAAAATTATTCAAATCACGGAAAAAATATTTAAATAAAAAAGCAAGGTTCCCGTGTGAAACAAACTGCGACAAGGCTTGTGGTGAACCTGTTGAAGGCTGGGTTAATTTCGTTCTAATACAGTAATAAAATTAAAATAAACAAGCGAAAAAAAAAATGCATGTTTTTAAATTTCGAAATGTACTAAAACTAAAATGAAGACCACTCGAACTTTGAAATATTACTTTGAACTGGTATTTTAATTTGTGTTAATGTGTAATTCAGGACGTATATTGCAAGAAAGATGATTTGATATATGTCTTCAATACATATTTTACGTAATAATTGTAAACGGAACAGTCAACATTTTTAACAATTGATCGTGGAAAAATACAATAACATGATTATACGTATCCAAAAGTCAAAGCATTAAAGTTCCTACATTACGTAGACAGTACCGCGCAGGACCATCATGATTGGCATCGAATTAGAGGACGTCATTTGTGTAATTAAGCAATTAGCGTCGTATTAGCATTTTCCAATTATTGTAACTTTGTTGATATACACACAGAATCAATAGTAATATGGACAGCTTCTACAATGTACATCTAGTGATGTAACAATTCGTCTATGCGTTCGCGAATATTCGCATATTTTTTATGTTTTCAACTGAGACGGCGTTGACAGCAACAAGCACACGGGTAAGTCCTGATGGTAAAAGACAACCGTGGCTATAGATGTTGTAGGTGCGTCACTGTATATGATCGGGTTTTTAGACCGTATGTGTAAGTCTACCGGTTACTCCACTCTAAGCAGTTGGTTTATTCTAGATAGGGGACCCGAATCAACACGGAGCAAAATTTATCCAAACAGATTCGTTAACTTACTTAAAAAATAAAAACAACGATACCATAATCGATACTAATATAATTAAAAATGTGTTCTTAGGTTTAGCTAAGGCGGGAAAAGCTCAGCGATTTTCGACTGAATGCAATAATACGCGTCATCATTTTGTGTACTGACGTATTCGCGAATATCAGTGAAAGACTTTTGTTGTGAAAGACAGTTTTCGCGTTTATGAAAGCTTAAAGATTGTCATTCGTTACATCACTAGCTTTAACATACTCAGTGAAGTCATGTGATGTCTTTATTGTATTCAAGGTTATACTAGTGAAAATGATAATATTAATGGCCCTTCCATATTTGTCTACAACCTGTCTTAATAAAAAATATTTTTTTACTATTTAAGGCTCAGTCCAATTTTTATATTGGCGTACCACTTGAATTCTTCTCCAAAACAAATATTTTCTTCTGACCAGTAAATTCCAGAAAAATATATCTAAAATTGATTCTAAGAGTATTCTTTTAAGATATGTTTCAAGTTTGATAAGATAGAATATATCTTATTACAAACTTGAACATATTCAAGGTAGCCACTACTTTACATGTTTTGTAATTCTTTAGTCACATGTATAAAACTCTTCTTGAATTTGACATTTCGTTAAGAAATTCTAGACAGAGATTAAACACAGTAAAGTTTGATCAAGTATTTTGAGAACAATATAATGACAGCGATAAATATTAATGTTTTTATATATTTACAGGCATCATAAATAAGCGCGTTACGCAAACATCTTTTCTGACATTTTCTTCACCCTTAACCTTTTCAAGATGGTACTCAGACAAGCCCACGCTTCTGTCCCGCAATTTGGCATAAAGCCAGGTGGAAAGCTTTCATTCATATTTTCTACACCAGAACCATTTATTTTGTATTGTCGCTTGTTTTGTCTTGGATAACGAAATGACGTCACGCCATCGTGGACATCTCAGTACCAGAAAATAAACTCGATTATTGGTTTTCTGCACTTACAGACTGATTTATTGGACTTTTTATGTAACTAGCTGACCCGGCAAATTTCGTGTGCTCTTGACGTTGACAGCTAATATCAATTTGTATGACAGGAAATATTGACGCGTTTTTTTCTGTGTTCCTTGAAATTTTCCAAGTTATTCTTTTCATATGAACCTCTTTCTGAAAATGATATAATAATATTTTTATCACAACTATTAAAGGTTTCGTTAAATGGTTCTCAATACGTGTAAAATTGCAATATTATCAAGAAATTTATTTTATTATTTTATTTTATTATATATTAAATTAAAAAATGTGACTATTTCGTTTCTATTTCAAAAGGACTTAAAATAACTATTTTGAAAGTATTTTAGTTCATAAAAAGATATCACCTTAGAGAATAATCCTTGAAATCTTTACGCGTTCCAGTAGACCTTTAACTCCGGGGAAGCCGCGGACAAGGACAATTTTTTATTTTTTTAAACAATACTTCAAGTATTTATATAACTGAAAAAAAATATATAACACCTTCAAAATAGTGATAAATAAGCTAAAAAAAATTATTCAAAGTATCATCATTTTCGGATG
>DVZL01007678.1:0-10632 GCA_018236625.1 Lasaia peninsularis
ATTGCGTGGGTACGGCTATTATTATTACTGCCGCCTCTAGTAGCGGGTGCGAGGCGGTGATTCTGTGCTCTGTGTTTAGAATCAACCAAAATAAAAATCTGCCTAAGTGCAAGTTATCTGTACCAATGGTAAAAAAATACTTTTGTTGTACATGGCATGATGGTAGTACCTTATTCTGTTTTTGTGACAGACAGTTTGTCTGACTGTCGGACACAGATAGACAGTTGACATACGAACACTCTTAATAATAGGGTCTCATTTTTACCATTTGGAACCCTAAAATTAACTGTTCGGTGAATACCAAAAATAATAGAGGTTATTTGAAATTTTCTCAAATAACATTTTCAGGAAGGCAATTAGGGAATCGTTTTTAGTTTTAAGTAAAAACAAAAAGTTACATTTTGTATTTACTAAAGAACTAGTAGATATACACTTATTTTTTTACAAAAACCAATCAAAAAATATTTTAAAATAAATTAACGAAATATTCTAGTAACATCTATTCTAGTAGTGTCAGTATATAATCAGGTTTAAAATTGAGGACTTTTTATTTAATTTTTTTTCTCTATAGACAGATTTGTATATTGAATCCTCTAAATTATTACTAATTTTGATTGGACGATCTAAATGACTTGCATTTGTGCTGAATTTATGTATATTTATTAAATAAGCTGAGTATTAACAATAGTAGTTTTATTAATAGAATAGAAGCTTATTAGCTGCTTGAGTTCTGTCTGATTGACATATATTTAGTGGACAAATAAATAGATCATTTATAAAATAAATAAATAGTAAATAAAATATTTTCCACTGTAGGACACAACAAAATTTCAACTTGCAACTTATTACTAAATGATAATTGGTAATTACTAATTGTTGTATTTGTTTGAATTTAAGTTTAAATTGGATATAGTTTTGCAAACTAAAACCAAAGCTCGAAAAGTAATCTTGTAGATTAGCTATCTATAACATTACTTTTTGAGGGTTGGTTTTAAAAGTGTAAAAAAAAATATTAACTTTATCATGTTCATTTTAGACGTGACCAACTTATTATTTTTAAAAGGGTTAGCAATCTTTACATATTCAAAAGTAAAATAATCCACAAAGTTACTTTTTGTAGGTTCGTTCTAATTTGCAAAACAATTTTCAATGTATTTGTCTACTTATCAAGTAACTGGGTGCATATTAGTCAGTATAGATTCACAATACCATTAGTATATACCTAGAAATTTGCATCGAAAATTTTGCTGCCTTATTTTAGTATATTTTTACATTTATAGTTCCATTTCGCAAAAAAATATATTATGTCTTAGTTGGTAGATATAAATAAAGATTTGCCTTAATAAAATTATTTTGTAATAACATCCATATGAAGATAATTAAAAGCTTCCTATTTTGCCTTTTATTCTTAAAAGATATTTAAAATTATTCTATGTTATATTATGTATGTATAGGTATTTAACGTAGATAGTAAGTAGTGGTTTGCTTGCATGCCAACATTATTCAGGGAGACGGAGCATTCTATAAACTATCTGCTGGTGCCTGAAGTTGAAATGGGGTAGGTGTCTAAGGATATGTTGTTCACGAACAAATAATTGCACTTAGTCTAAGATTCTGTAAGAACAATGGCTGTTCAAGTTTAATGGTATGATATAACGATACGAATAAAATTCTTGATATATATTGAAACATTTACTTATTTTATGTGTATATTATTACAGTAAATGTGATGAAAAATCAGATAACTCTTTTTTCAAAATGATTTGAGGTTCAGGCCAATATTTAAGTTCATAAGTATTTTGACATTTCTTAAAATTACCCACATTCGATATTTAAAGTCTGCACTATGACATGCCACTTAGTGATCATTTTCAATATTAACATTGTATTAATTCAATACTAAAATGTTATTATTACTTACTAAAAATAATTAATTTTTTTTATTAAAATTGCCATTGTTCTTAAAATGTAACTGTTTTAGTAGAATGTTGTTTCAAAAATAATAGACACTAGAGTTTCAGTAGTGCGATGAGTGCACTTAGTAGAGCACCACTCTTAGTAGAATGAAATATCGTGCAATCAATGTGTTAAAGCGTCAAAGATAGGACCACGACTCACATCACAAGGGGTGTTTCCAGCCGTAAGTTAAGCGAAATAAGCGTACCGGAGATTCGTATATTGGCGCCGAGTATGGAGAGGGGGCTGGACCAATCCCCTCGACCGTCCAGACCGCCCTCGCGCTCCTCGACGCCCTCGTCGCTGTCTGACGATACCTCCGAGCACGAGAGCGCCTTTAGTTTACAGACCTCCGAAAGGTTTAGACCTATTTTGCCTTAGAATATGTACTGAAGTTGTTTTAAGCAAACTATTCAAATTTGTTTCGTACTAGCTGACCCGAAATACTTTGTCCTGACTTTATAACTCTATAAATCCGACCAAAGCCTGTTTTACACGATTTTCAGTTTTTTACATCCTCTTTGACGATATTTGCGTGCTACGTTCTGTCAATTCTATGTCACACGTCGTAAGTTTTCATTAAAAAAGTTTATATTGTCTCAAGCGGTATGGTTAGATTAAAAATATTTTTATTGGTAGTTGAGTGTTCTTCAATTTTCTAATAACGTTCTCGTGACAATAACAAAAATAACCAAATAAGAATTAGCGATATCGGTTCAGCCGTCCACGCGTGACGGCGTGATCAAGGGAAATAGAGATCCATTTTTTTTAATTATTTATTATATAACCCACGCGGGACCGGGTCGCGTTCAACAACACACTTGCAGTTTTTAGAAACAACATATTTCTGAAAACTGCATCCTAAACGGTTAAACCATTTCTGATATTAGCGTGCACAAATATATAGAAAAACAGACAAAGTAAAAAACATTGTTTTACGTTCTCTTGCTTGTATAAAATCCGCCCATTATGTTTTTTTAAAATAAATTTTCCATGTACAGACAGCGATCCACACTTCAGCGATTAGTTATAGATTTATAGGTAGATATCGTTTCTACGTTTAGATTCTGGGTTATCCTTATCAGAGTAATTTTCACAATCTTCTGTTTTTACCGTGCTTTGTGAATTGAGATAATTATTAAGTGGTTAAATAAAATAAACAAATACTGTCACACCCATATCCCTGAAGAGCTAGGCAGAAATACATACTCATGATATCAGGTACCGTGATGACAGACAGCAAGTCCGTGGTTAAAGTGTTTTCTTGTTGATAAATATAAATCAGTACATATTCTAAGAATATTTGTCGTCGCTTTTTTCGTCTCACCTTATCGATGTTTAGCATGGCAATACTTTTATTTATTTTTGATATTGGTAAGTGCAATCGGTTGGTTTGTGTATTGAATGATTTTGTCATCTTTTTCTCATTTGTGATGTATTCTATTCTTTCAACTGTCATCTATTTTTTATCTATGTTTTGTAATATTTTTTTAATAATTGCCACAATTATTAAAATCTTTATTCGATTTCAGCAAAGATGTTACTACACTGGAGGAGCAAGACGACTCGATGTTCAAGCAAGATAAGTCTCCCCTCCTACATTTGGCCTACGCGCTTTGGTTTGCAGTTTTAGCACACACAGATATCGTCTGTTATATCATGGTCTTCATTAATCAGGTATGATAATAGGACATTGTTCTGCGTCCATACATTGTTTGCCCCAGAACCTCCAGTAATGGAAAATTGCGTAGTGTATTTGCTACCACCTGTACATTATCGTAGAATCTTGTTTTTACTACGGACACGCGGTTAAAAATCATTATTACAAAAAATGCATCAGATTTTGAGTTTATGTAATAAGTAACGAATGACAATCAATGGTGACAGCTTTTCGGGAGCTTGGTCTTTGGGTTAGAGTATGAATAATTATGTGCGCTTTTGTAAATCGTCACAAAATTAATCTCGAATAAATATAGATTTCAAATTATTTAATTGGCATCCGTAATTGTGACACTACATTGGCATTTGACGAATATGGCCTTGTCTTGCCGTTAGCTTAAACTACTTTTAAATATTGATTGAATAATACAGCATGTCCGTTAAAAATACATAGATAGTAGCAACTAGTATATAAAAATAGTCTGAAATTAATAGCGTTAATCTCATATTTGGCGGTTCTGGCTTGATTTTCGACAAGTTCATTAAGATATATGTAATTAGATACTTTGTTGTCAAGCGTATTCGGTGTCCGACTTTGACGCACGAGGCCCCGGGTTAGATTCCTGTTTTTTAAGTTTATCTGATGCCTGTAATCTGAACTTGTGCCCGATATGGCGACGGACTTGCCACATGTCACATCATGAGACCTAATATCGTACCATATACCACTTTGTTGATACGCGCGTGATACTATTTATTTTATTTCAGATCCAATCAGCCACTATTCTGTCGATACCTTTACCGTTGATGGTGTTCTTATGGGGTACATTGACAATTCCACGTCCAACAAAAACATTTTGGGTCACACTTATTGCATACACCGAAGTAAGTACCTACGTTTGTCTCTAAAATATAGTAAGAATAAGTTCGAAACATTGAAAAGAAAGATGTATTAATTTTTTTATAAAATAGTCGAATAGTTTACAGCATCATTACGGTTATAGCCAAAGTTTTACATTTGGTTTTCATTTCGAATATAAATTTTTGGATCTGTGAAAAACTACATATGGTTGTCATTTAAAATATGTGTTCATTTTTAATATTTTAGATTATCAAGAGTCTATTACAAAAATTCATCTCTAATTTTCTCGTCATTGTTACATCATCAATTATAATACTATTAGACAAGTATTTAGTTGAGAGCAGAAATAAGAGAAAAATCATACACCATTGAGAGAAAAATACGCTTAAAAAATGAAATTCTTTAATTAAAAATTGACTTACCAGGAATTAGAAAAATTGAAATTAGTCCAGCCAACCAATAGTAACCAGTGCCACGAATCCATAAATGAAAATTCTTAATTCTGCAACTACATTTCTTATTAATTTTTGCAGGTCATAGTGTTAATCAAGAGTATGTTTCAATTTGAAATACTGCCGTGGAACCAAAAAGTAATTCCGGCTAATATGCCATTCACAGCGCCCAGGATTATTGGTATCGAAAGGAAGTTTAATTATGCTCTCTATGACTTGCTGTTGCTTCTAATAATATTCTTGCACAGGTAAAACTTTCGGAGTGTCCACGCGTTAATAGAGTATGATATATTTGGCCGCCTCGTTGGTTGAGGGGTTAGTTTACACGCTTAAAGCTACACGATAAACCGCTAGGCTCGATTTGATTCCCTACGGAGACATGCGTTTGTGTGTTTTTTTGGCTTTGGTTGTTTGTTAAATTTATTCTGGTATCTATTTAAGTATTACCTAGTACTAGTACCATGGCTAATCGTGGTTTTTCTAGTATATCTACTGGACTTACGAGTTGTGGATATACTAGCACACCTCTGTGTACTTTTTTTTATTTAAGCATTTCCACGTGTTCGTATTGTTGACCAATACCCAAAACACAAGTATATATAAATTTGCTTTGGGGTTAGATGAATTTGTGTAATCGGTCTAGTAAATAAATATTACTTATACATCACTGTTGGAAGAGTGCTGTGTAGCAACCTGGCTTAAATCTACCGCGTTACCTATTCCCATCGCCATAACGCCACATCAGGCCTAACAGCCCGACCACAGGACAGCGATGTACCTACAACATCTATGGTGTCTATAGGCCACGGTTCTCTCTTACTATAAGGAGAGACATTTTTTTTGTTCACTGTCTTATCCCGTAATAAAAAATGTTATATAGTCACAAACGTAATTATTATTATGATATTTGTCAGAACCGATCAATACAAATTTGTTTTAATTCAGTTTAAAAGTAAATCATAACTGTATAAAACTACTACAATTTATTTTAAACAGGTTCATGTTAAAATCATTGGGACTTTGGAAAGAATCATCCCCTGAAGCGGAGTTGCATGAGGATATGGATTATCCAGTAAATCCAGACGATACTCAGATGCTTGTTGAAGGTCGTGGCGCAGAAGTGGGTCAAAAATATGTACAAATTCACAAAAATACGGCCCCGTGAGTATTCATTGATTTCACTAAGACTATTAAGTTAGGCGGCGGCATCGCATGACATGTTCCGAGACGGCATGTATAGGATATGGATATCTAAGCGAATGGACTTTATATGCTAAAATATTGCTTTTTTTCCAAATTAACTTTTTTCGACGATTTGAGCATGACTCGTTCGCAATACGCACTTTTTGTAGTTATCATTTTCAATGTATATACTAACTTTTGATATATACTATATGTGATAAAATTGGCTACCTTCCAAACCAATACCAGCACAGTTTCGATTATAAGTATGTGTTTGATAATTAGTTAATCAGCCGTTAAAATATTATGTATGCGGGCAGACAGTCGTCACCAAGCGGCGCAAATGATGCAGACGAAACACTTGCAGTTGCCACGTGGACAGCAAGATTCCTACAAAACACGCCCCACAAAAGCATTACCCACACATTTTAATCAAGATCAAAGTCCCCTAAAATTGCCAAAATCTTACTCTACTCAATCCATGACAAAAGTGTCGCCGAAACTAATGATACAATCTTTAACATTGCTTGACACGACATCAGGTCATGAAAACAAAGAATCGTCGGATGGACCCAGTAATGCCCACAAAACCATGAATAAAAATATTGAGCAAGAACTGCCAATTACTTCTACACCTATAGTTGAAAACCTGCTTCTAACAGAACTCATACCTTCAACTGAAACTATATCTCCTATTGAGCCTATAACGGCAATAGAGCCTAGACATCCAAGTGAGACTTTATCTGTTATTGAGCTACCGTCTCCAAATAATCACACACTTCGAAAAGAATCTACACCTTCTACTGATTCCACGCCTTCAAACGATTCTTCACCTCCAAGAGAATCCGCGCTTTCTACTAAATTTCCAACGAAGACTTTGCCTCCAACCGAGCTTGAGCCTCAGCCAGAGCCATCTGAGTATAAGCCGTCTCATCTAGAGTCCGTGCTTTCAACTTCGTCCACACCTCTAACGGAGCGCTCGTCTCAGATAGAGTCTGAGCTTCCTATCGAGCCTGAGCCTACAAAAGAGTCCGAGCCTCCAACCGAGCCTGAGCCTCCAAAAGAGTCCGAACCTCCAAGGGAGGCTGAGCCTCCAAAAGAGTCCGAGCCTCCAATGGAGCCTGAGCCTCCAACAGAGTCCGAGCCTCCAACGGAGCCTGAGCCTCCAAAAGAGTCCAAGCCTCCAACGGAGTCTGAGCCTCCAAAGGAGTCCGAGCCTCCAATGGAGCCTGAGCCTCCAAAAGAGTCCGAGCCTCCAACCGAGTTTGAGCCTCCAAAAGAGTCCGAGTCTCCAATCGAGCCTGAGCCTCCAAAAGAGTCCGAGCCTCAAACCCGACCCAAGTCTCCAAAAGATAACATACTACCGCCTACGTCTACATCTCCATCAGATTATTTGTCTTCAACTTTATCAGACACTGCCCCTCTAACTGGGCCTGAGTCACCAACTGAACCTGCGCCTCCAACTGAGTTTAGGCCTTTGGACGACTCTACGCCTGAAGCCCACTTGTCTACGCATTTGACTAAAGTACCGGATACTGAATTTGATTTTTCCGATTCAACATTTTCAACTGTAACGGTACTTTCAAAGACGTCCTTACAAAAATCAATTCAATCGATCGAGCCTTCTCAAGCTCAACTAATCTCCGTAACTGAAGCCGCACCTCCACATTCCTTACATACTTCAGTTAGCCGCCATCATCACGATCGTTTGTCACTGTCACGTGGCGAAGATGTTCCTTCTCCTGGCTACTTATTTATATCGATTTTGAAGACGATGGCGTGGCGTTTCTTCACATTTCTGCAGCCTCCATTGCCAACGTAATTTTATAAGATTTTAAGCTATACAATACAGTTGCTTAGAATGCAAGTATCGCTTGAAGTATGTTGAAGTAGACAGATTTTAAAACCTAACAAATTAGTTTATAATAAAATAGTTTTATTATTAATTATTTAAGTTCAATCATGTTTAATTAATTAATTAATAAAAAGGCATTGCATACAAAGCAAATTATTTACATATATAACTTTTGGGATTTGGCTACTGTACATTTTATTAGAATGTTAAATAAGAGTTAATTCAATCACGACAGCTCCTTCCAAAATTTTAACCAGTATTGAGTTTCCTAATAGATTTATTTATAATACATAATGATAACAAATCGACAATAATTATGTTCCTAGTTGCCCATTGGTTGGTGGTTTTTCATATTGCGTGACTACATGATGTTTTGTCTCTGTTGTTATTTTTCTCTCTCAATGGGTAATAGTAAGTTCTTCATAACAACGTAGTGAACCAAACCTGTTAGCCCATTTACTAATCAAATCACTCATAATTAAAAAGTCAAGTTCATACTAATTTTAAGTCTTTATTTCAAAAGAAACCGATTACTCACTGCTTTCTTAACACGAATGTAGTATGGTGTCGGAAAATTGAGGAAGTCATCAACTGAAAATGTATTCGTTATTTTATCTCATATCATCCTTATTGCAATAAAATCATTATTATAATTTTGTAAAGAAAAGTAGTCAATCAATAAAATTAAACTCATTTCAAATCTTTGTGCTAAACTTAACTTAAAAAATCAACAATTTTTTTACGATTAAAGTAAAAATAAAAATGTGGTTCATAAATATATAAATATTTGAATGATTAATAAATATTTTTATCTTATTTCACCCACAGTAATATAAGTGATCAAGTAAAAAAATTTGTAAACTGTGATTTTAAATGTTAAGGGCTAAAAATAATATTCTCTACCAGTTAACGCTAACGGTAAGAAAAATCTTACAAAGTTCACAATCATAAAATAAATAGTAAGCATGTTATTTGAAAAAAGCTGCAATGTGGACCTCCAGAATATTTTAAACGTCATTTACCAAAAAACTCTTTTTTGTACTGTGCCCTTATGTTACTAAAAGTGCGATATACCTGATTTCTTGTAGATATTTTTTTGTTTATCAGTACCTATTTATTTTGTTAACCAGTATTTTACCCAAACTTATTGTGGTTTTGTAGATAAAGTATAACTGTAGATTTCTAGTTCTTTGAAAAGCATTTGTATTAGATAACGCCATTTTGAGATGAAATTTTTGTACCTTGTTGGTTTGTAATACAGGGTATGTATACACAATCGTTCATAAGTTTTATTAAACGCAATAATCTTTTTGTAGACAAGATGAAGATGACAATAGATCTGGAAGCCAGCTACGGGGATCTGTGAATGGAAGTCAAGAACTCAGGGAGAACGGTAGAACTCATGATCAGGGAACCAGTGAACCTGGTCCGTCAAGGATAGATGATGATCATTATAAGTAAGAAATTTATGTTCTCAAATACAATTTTACTTGTATACTTTTCTATTAAACCGCCTCCAAAAGGAGAAGGTTTCAAATTCGTTGTCGTAGGACCTTATTGGATTTTGATAGCCCTTGTTTTGTGCGATTGGTTTATCATTTTTTGAAACAAGAGAAAAAAAACATTTATTTAGACTACGTGATAACGAATCTAAAGTAGTTTTTACAGTTTTACTGTGTATAGAAAACTGAGATTCAATTTAACTTTTAGATTTAATTTAAGATTTCACTAATTATCAACAACCCATTTATATAATGAACGTCTGTTATTTTTGGCAGTATACAATATACAATATCATGTTCGGAAGTTTAATTTTATGTTAAATAATGATTTCTCATTATTGTTTCATTTGACTTCATTAGATTACAATATTCGAGATTTTTTAAATTTCACATAGACCTTAAAAGCGGTTCTTCTGACGCCGAATGACGCTGAATTCTAAAAGTTATCACCACATTGGAACGCAGCCTTTTTTATAATATATCAGAGGAAAAATAAAGATACGATGCCATTAATTTTTTTTTATTTCAGAGTCAATGATGACAAAGAACCAATAATCGCTGTGTCAACAACTCTGGAAGACAACTACAAACACTACCCACAAGTGATGCTGTTATCGTAAGTTATAGATATATTATCAAACAGCAGAGACTCAATAGTGAGGTCCTGACTTTACCCTTTGGGTAAGGAACTCTAAAAAGTCCCAAAATAATGCTTTAACAACTAAAAAAAGTAGTGATCCTTCCACCGATAAATTTATTCGATTCATAAAAGATAACACTCGAAAAAGTGTAAAACTTGAGCGAAATTCAAACGCAGTTCATCACACAAATGTTCGATGCTGTTGGGAATCGAACCTGAGCCTCGCTTGTACGTTAACCCCTCGACCAATGAAGCGGTCAATTAAAATTTATTACATACAATAAATGATTGTCAGATGTTTCAATTTCAACGACTTCTCTATAAGATTACTGTTTATCACTGCGAAGTGAAAGCAGCAATATACAAGGTGCAGATTTAATCACCGGCAATATTAAAAGGGGGTAATCAGACCATGTTATACTACCTATATCTTCAAGAAAAAATGTGACTTAATTTTTTACCAAAATATCCCCCGCTTTTTGTATGCGAAGTCATTAGAAAATAAATTCAAGGACACCGAACTC
>DVZL01007679.1:0-10631 GCA_018236625.1 Lasaia peninsularis
ACCACCAATGGCTTTAAATCTTTATAAAATCTCGGACACTTACGATCAAAGTAAGAGTGCAGCTACAATTTACTGTAATATGTGTAAATTCGAGAAAACCGAACTAACCCACACTATTCCTTTTAGTATACAACCGTTAGAACCTGGGGATATACAAATAGAAAACTTTAAGCACCGTCTTATAATTGACGAATTTACTGGCTTTTTGAAAACTGTTGTAGAAAAATCTACAAGTCGAAAGAAAATAGTTGAGCTGGATTATGGGGCTTTTAAAAGCTCTAATATTAATTCCGGGATGTTCTTATTCAACACAAATGTAACAAGGCCTTTAGTTGATATTTTACAACAATACAGAACAGGTTCTATTTCAAAAAATGTAATAATTATATCTGGACAGCTTACAACTGAAGTAACTTCAATTTATGGAAAGATATTACAACACACAATTAAGATTTTTAATGTGCTGCACACTCTACTAGATAATATTATAAGCATAGAAAGTAAAATTGATTACGATACATCACCGAGAAATAGGGAATTGGAAATATTTTTAACAATACAAACTGATATCGCCAATGGTAATCCACCACAGTTGTTTACAGACAATAACGGATTTCAATATACTCCACGAACTTTAAACATAAGCAGACGCATCGAATCTAATATGTATCCAATCACAAATATGTTATTTATGCAGGATAGACTTAGCAGGTTTACTCTCATAACAGATCATGCACAAGGAGTAACAATAATGCATGAGGGTCAATTAGTCGTCATGCTAGATAGACGAGTACTATATAATGATAATAGAGGTACTGGTGAAGGGTTGGCTGATAACGTCCCTACCACACATACTCATTATATATTATTGGAAAATTTTGCTGACGATCGCAGTTCGAATTTAAACCCAGTTCAAAATTTTTCGGAAGAGTCACCAAGCTTAACAGCACTTTATTTTTCAAATATTTTAAACTATAATTTGGATATTTTTATTGTTGATGGGAATCAAAGTGGCTTAGTATATTATACATTTTTGCCATTAGTTAGGACCTCTTTTCCATGTGACGTTTCTCTTATTAACTATAGAGTAATTTTAAATAAAGGATATTCAGAAAAATATTTCTCTAATACAGCGCTATTGACGTTGCACCGGCTCAGTTATTCGTGTGAATTTAGTTTTGATAATAAATATTACTGTAACAGTGATAGTACTGTTAGGTTGGTGGCTATATTCAAAGGTTTAAAAGAAGTTTATCACACAAATTTAGTAGGCACAATAAAAGGAGTCCCCGTAAAATCATTAAATTTAGTCGACTTCTCCCCAATGGAAATAATTACTTTAAGAGTTCATTTTTGAAGAAATTCCTAATTGTACAAATTTTAATCTTCATCACACAGTGTTTCATTGTCATTTGTCTGACAACTTTATTCGTGTATATTCTTTAGAATAAAATTATGAAGAGGTTTCTTTAAGAAGATACGGAGAAACTATCTTATAAAACAGTAGCTCAATATAGCCTTCAATGATTTTTTTATATGTTACAAATTATAGGATCCTGATATGGAGACCAGGTTGTTGGTCTATACCTACTCTACCTTGCCCTAATGTTTAGTCTAACAAAACTAAAAGCCAGTTTTAGAAACATCATATAATTTATAGAATACGCCTAAACATTCAAGCATAGGTATAATCAGAGAAGTTGGATAGCATTTAAATAATACTGACGATAATCACACTGATATGCCTTTTTATATAGATCCAGAAGTTCTAAAGCCTACATGAACGCAATTGCAAGCGGAATGCTCATTTAATGTAATTAAATGTATTTTGTATAAATTATGCTTTTAATTAAAATTTAATCTAACAATCTATATGACCTTCACACGACCTAGACACTGTAAAATTGGTTCCCACTAGTTTGGCAAAATAAACTATTATCTCGATCAAGTTTGTAGATCGTTAAAAATAAACAGGTTCTACGCAAAGGTTTCTGTTTGTTTTGTGAGAATTTTCTACATCAACAGTGATGGATTTACTCATAGGCATATCTGTGCATATCTCTCAATTATTAATACTAGAGATTCATGCTATCTAAGAGATAACAGGGAAAACTTTAAAAGAAGCGCCAATTTCGAAAATACATATCACGCGTCTAATCCTCGAGAAATAATTCGAAATTTATATTTTTTTATGAGATTTAATCATAAAACGTAATATTACGACGATTAGAATAAGCTCGCTCCGATTCTCGCTCGATTTTGTACTTCAATTAGCCTCTTTCCTGGGAAGATTTAAAAAAAATCGGCGGGTAATTGCTACGTTCACACCACAGTTCATACCATACACCATAGATACCACTAGCGCCAATCTGGTAGGTTTTTGAACTGTTATTTATAGCAACAGCTGGACAAATTTTTAGTTATTCTCCTATAAGAGATTTTCCTCCTTGTAATACACTGCTATGGTAGGTAAGTTTGTTATGTATATCTTTGATCGTTCTTATCAAAATAGGGATGGACAAATGGGTAATAAATATCGACGTATTTCGTATCGACATTTTTCAAATGTATCGATAAATATCGACTTAAAATATCGATATTTTGATATATCGATATTTTCTGCGCAATAAGCGATTAGGTACCTTTTTTTAAGCGATCGATTACCTATAAAGACTGTGAAAATAATAATAAATTTTTGAAGCAATGAAACTAAACTCACACAGCCTGCTGCCTTATTACTCTTTTTCTAAAAAATATATCGATTTTGATACGATTTTAATATCTGAAAATAAATACTTGTCGATAGTTGATATATCGCGCGAAAAGATATCGTTGATCTATGTCGATATTTTTCGGAAAAATATCGATATTTTGACATATCGATATTTTTAGCCCAAGCCTATACCTATGGAGGGTATACGTAAGGAGGAACATCTGTATTATGTAAATATGTCCGTCAAAACGAATAAATAAGGGTAGCGCCAAGTAGCTACAGGGAAAACATTAAAAGAAGCGCCAAATTCGAAAATATATATCGCACGTCTAATCAAAGAGAAATAATTCGAAATTTATGATATTTAAACATAAAACGTAATATTACGACGATTAGAATAGGCACGCTCCGATTCTCGCTCGATTTGGTACTTCAATTAGACTTTTTCCTGGGAAGATTTAAAAAAGATCCGCTAGAGGCAGCACCGACGGGCGGGTAATTGCTACGTACACACCATAGTTCATACCATACACTGTAGATTCCACTAGCGCCAATCAGGAAGGTTTTTGAACTGTTATTTATAGCAACAGCTGGACACATTTTTAGTTATTCTCCTATGAGAGATGTTACTCCTTACCTATACCCTCCATACCTATACCAAAGAGTAGGTTCTTACCACTGCTGCCAATTGGCGGGGAATTCCCCGATTTGCGGGGAATAGCTAAAATTGGGAATGCCGGGAAATAAACAATTTAATATAGTTTGATGATTTTTTACGGTAAACAATACAATTAACTGAAATAAGGTCGAAATAAGAGTAAGAGAGGTAAAAAAAAGCTCGTCGCTTCTCGAACTATGATTTTATATGTCGAAATAAGAGTAAGATAGGAAAAAAAAATGTAGTCGCTGCTCGGACTACGATTTTATTTTATACCTTTGCCAATTAAACTTTCATTCATCCTGGCTACTACTATAATTATTTAGCGGTGTTTGATTTTGATACATCGCATCGGGCAATTTTCGGGGAATCGGTTAAATATGGCGGGGAAATTCGGGGAATTATACCTTGTCTAGCGGGGAATTTAAAAATTTGCATTGGCAGCCCTGGTATGAGAGAGCTTACTTTGAGAATCGTGAATCGTGAATCGTGATTCGTGATTACGACTTGAATCAAAGGGAATACAATCATTACATTCTAACTCGATTTTTTTTCTAAAAATGAGTAAAGCTTAGCATATTTTTCTGTAGATTTTTCTCCCTTGCATCTTTAAATATGTTTGCTAATGGTTGAATAGTGTGTGAAGTCTGTATAGTGCAATTAAATATAGACAGATGTTATTTTGACGCTAACTAATTACTTTACGTAAAATGCTAAAACAATGTTTCTTCTGATGTATCAACATTCCAGGTATTATTAAAAAATAATTTGAATGAAACATGGGTCTGCTCATTTCGAAAATATGGAGCCTGTTTGGCAATGAAGGTAGGAACTTGTTATTTTAATGTCGTAATATCAGGGTCGCATTGTGATAAGATAATTAAAAGAGATGCTTTGTAAGACGAAATCATGTTAGCTCTAAAACCCAAATTCTTATCTTAAAATTTATAATGTTGTTATTCAACTAAAACTTAATCAGATTAACTAATGTCAAGATGGGATTTCATAATTATGATTAGATTCGTTTAATAAAATTAATTATTATATATTACATCGACTTTAAACATACTTTTGCATTTAGGAACATTTTAATTGAATAACTATAAAACATATAATTTAAAGAAGTTAATATCTATTGTATTTCTTCTTAACAAATAAAATAAGTTTATCCATTGGCTGCTAAGCATAATAATTCTCAGTTATAGTATTTCAAACAGTTTTTCTAAATTATTAAATATGAAATCTATCAGTGTTCTTAATTTAATGTAATGTAAAATGAAGATGTAATGATATATTTATTGTATTCTACATAGTAATTTAATAACAATACTTTGTAAAATCAAAAGTGTACAGTTTATTTATGGAAACAATAAACAAAGCACTCACATATGACTTATATTGCCTTGACTATATGTTTATTTTATACAATGCTAATTCCATAAAGGCAAAAGTTGATAACATCTACTTTTTTATTTTTAGAGCATAAGTTAGTTCTTGTGGGTTTGGACAATGCTGGTAAAACTACAATTCTTTACCAGCTACTATTAGGTGAAGCGGTGCACACCCGACCTACTATAGGCTCCAATGTTGAAGAAGTTGTATGGAGAAACTTGAGATTTGTGATGTGGGACCTTGGTGGACAGCAAAGTCTGAGATCTGCTTGGAACACTTACTACACTAATAGTGAGGTAATTAACTATTAATTAGTAAATTTCAAGTATTCATATATTAGTAAAACATTAAATAATTTATTTATATATAACAGCTGTGCTAAATTTATTTCTTATAATGTCTCAAGTGTGACTTCTATATTAGTAAATATAGTTTGCAATTATGTGCTATATTATGTAGATTATGTACTATTTCATCCTTTGCAATTATATATGCATCTGAAATATTAAAAAAATTAATTTCAAATGGACATGTTTTTGTAAAATTTGTGTAATATTCTGTAATAAAAATTTTATAGAATTTTTTTTATATGTTTAAAAAATATTTGTGGAGAAGTACACATTTAATGATACATAGCCTTAGCCGTCTCATGTAATATACTTAATAACAGCACCTAGGTTGTACTTGTTGTGTAAACTGTTTAATATTATGAATATGAACATAATACTTTCATCAGTTTAAATATAAAATAGTAAATGTAACTGCTTTTCATTGTTGTATAGTTTTAATAGAGGAATTGACATTCCATTCATTTATAAAGTAGTATGTTGAAAGTAGTGTTGGCCTTGATAAAAGCAAGCGACTGGAATGTATTTGCAATGCGACAATGACATAACTCTTAATATAACAATAAGATACAATATTATATGTAAGATAGTAATACAGCTAATGTTGTTGTTATACATAAAAAAAGGAAACACATTTTGCAATGCTTAAATAATAGTGACATCTATATTTTGCATGGGAGTGCACTATGACCTAGAAAGAGATTTAAGCTACTTTTTATTGCAATTCATATTAAAATATTTATCTTAATTATTGTAACAAAATGATAATTAAAAAAATATACTACAATTTTTTTAAGGTTAGCACTAGGAAGTATAAGCTTTAAAACAAACTATAAATCATTTATGATTATTATGCTGTGTTTTTGATAACATTTGCTGAACTGAGATAAGTTAAAGCTGCCTATATACATAGTTTGATAAGCAAATCCAGTAAAATATTATTTTAAAGAATTGGTCTGATGGACATATTCCACATTAAAATAGGTGTGTAATAATAGCCTATGTGTAATTTTATTACAAATTGAATATCTAAATTTAATCATAAATAGTTACATAATTAATTATTTTTTAATATTATCCAAGAATATTTATAAGGAGGCTAAATTTAATCTAATAACTAAGAACTAATTATTTTTGTCATAGATTGACGGAATATTACAAGGCAGACACATAGCAAATTGATTTAATTGTATGGTTCTGGTATGGGTTTTAAAGAATGTTATTAATACACAGAAATGCAAACACCAGACCTAGATTGTAGAGTTAGCAGATTGGAGAGAATAACAAAGGCAAAAACAAATTTTATTTTATACATGTTTTTGATCTAAACATGCGAAAGGCTAACTGATTTTAATATGTGGGCGAAACCGTGAGCAAAATTTTATTAGGATTATTATTGATGTCGCTTCTACTTCTCTTGCTTGCATACAATTGCTGTCTATACTCACATGTGATGGTGTAATATATAGTTTTCGTTTCAATATTTATTTGATTGTAACATGTGAATATTATAAAACTAGAAAATACATTGTATTGATATGTAGTTATAATTACTACAACATAGTATAAAACAAAGTGACTTCCCATTACTGTCTGTCCCTATGTATACTTAGATCTTTAAAACTACACAACGGATATTGATGTGGTTCGTTATTAATGCTTAAAATGAGTGCTACAACAAGTAACCTCTGTGAGAAATAAATTAACCATCTAAATCACTTCATAGTATAAAACAAAGTTGCTGTCTCTGTCCCTATATCCCTATGTATGCTTGAATCTTTAAAACTACGCAACGGATTTTGATGCGGTTTTCTTATATAGATAGATTGATCCAAGAGGAAGGTTTTTATGTATATTACATGTATAGTACACCCGTGCGAAGCTGGTGGCTTATGAAAATCTTTCTGTTCCAGTTTGTGATAATGGTAATTGATTCCACGGATCGACAGAGACTTAGTATAAGTCGAGAAGAACTACATCGTATGCTGACACACGAGGAACTCAGCAAGGCGTGTTTATTAGTGTTTGCAAATAAACAGGTAAATTTTCTTTTCTACCAATTATTCCTAATTATTAAAAATATCTCTCTGGTCGAATGTAGTCTGTGTCCCACTTAGACCCACGAGGTCCCGAGTTCGATTCCCTGGGAGACCCAAATTGTGCTTAAAGTTTGTTTTTAGTATAGCTTGGAAACAAAATGTCTGAGGTGGCCACATGTTACATCATGGGACCGAGTGTTGTCAGTTAATCGTAGGTGTATAAGTATGTGTTCACCTTCATAGTTCTTCGGAGATATTGGGGTCGCCATATATAGTTTTTAAAATATAATTATTTTATATAGGTTCTGGATTGACACTACCACCTCTTCCTATACCCTTCGCCATAACGCCATAATCGCCTTGTTCTGTCTCATGTTGGAGGAAGGGTACCCGTTTATACTTGCACAAGTTTCCCAAAATCCCGGCCATAATATATGTACCTATGGTGAAAAATCGTCTGCTTGTTCGCTCATGTCTATACAAATAAATAAAAATGGAGTGTCTGTAATAATTAAAATAACCGCTTTTTACTAAATGCATATATATGTTGGGAAAGGTACATATACCAAAATAGTATTTTTTTAGAATATTTGTCTGTCTGCTTGTTTGTACCCTCTAATCTCTAAAACGGCTGGACCGATTTTGACGAGACTTTAACTGGCAGACAGCTGATGTAATAATGTAAAGAGTAGCTTTGGCTACTTAAATTTTAGAAGTCGCGAGCATATTTAGTAAGTTTTTTTATGAAATAAGGAAGTGAACAAGCACTCGGCTCTCCTGATTGTAAGAGACAACCGTGTCCTATAGATACCATAGATGTTGTAGGTGCGCCGCTGTCTTGTGGCAGGGCTGTTAAGCCTGATGTGCAAGTCTACCGATTGTCATTATGGCGGTGGATCCCTACCCGGGCGAGTTGCCGCACAGCACTTTAACCACCAGTGGTCTTGTTGGCGATGACCCTGATAACCTATGCTCACCTCTTACGAGCTGCCTGGTAGAAAGGCAGATGGTCTGGTCTATCCGACACAAAGGACACAGGGATAAGATTTTTATAATGTTTTAAAAAGGTTGACGTAAACAATTGGAGGTTTTGAAATAATACTGCTTTCGAGGCATTGCGGTGAGCCCTATAAATATAATATAAACAAAACACATAGATTAATCTAACCCCAAAATAGGCAAATTATATTGTTGGATTATGGGTATTAGTCAACAATACGAATATATAGTAAAACTTAGATACCAGAAAACATTTAATAAACACCCAGACCCGGAAATAAACGCATAATATATTTATCACACAAATGCCTGTCGATGGTGGGTGGCTAATCCCTGGAGGAACGAGATGATCAGAAGGGCCAGACGTTCATATGTATTCAGTAATTCACCAACATTTTGTTGGAAATACAATACTCACTTATGGCAATCAGTCAAGTGGTTATTGTTGCATGTGATTATCATTTGGTATTACAGTAACGTTAAAAATATGCTAAGAAGTTGTAAAAGTGAGGAAATGGCTTATAATTAAATTGTATTTAATTCACACAGCGACCTTGCTTTTGGTGAAGTAACTTCACAGACACTTGTGTCAACATTGACTTGACTCCATTACGTCATTGTAATATTTTTGTACTCACTATAACCAAGTGGCGTGGAGTTGAATTTGTTTGTTTTGTTTTTTTGCACTTATAAACTTAGACTAAACAAATTATGACTGGCCGGTTCGTATATTTAAAATACTAGTCGTTTTGCTTACTGATGTCAGTTTTTTTCACGCATGTAACCTGTAACGGTTAGGTATATCCATCTAGGGTCGGAATTTATAAGAGACGTCTCGTCATTAGTAAACAAACAACGAATGGTTATACTTACGGATGACGGTTCGTTGATTATAGGAACCAGAATGGCTTACAACACTCTTAACATCGTTTGTTATTGTTTTTAACATGAGTAGTAGTAATACGAGTTGCCGTCAACGTTCAGCGGGTTTATAGGTTAAAATAATAAGTAGAGAATATGGATTGGGAAACATATACTAGTACCACATAGGGCTAAAATTTACAATTAAGTAACTGCAAATTTGTTATAGGGGACAAATAGTTCTATCTCGTTTTGAGTATGTGAATAATTTGAACTTTTAAATTGAATAAGTAAAAATTTCATACATACTTATGCACCCACAATCAGCTGTCAATATTAGAAAAAACAAAGAATGAGGAGTTTCAGCTAGACTGTATTTTTATGTTACCGTAGATTTTTTTGATTTAAATTTTATTATGATATAAGTTGTGGTATTTTGTTACCCTTAATTTTTTTTATTAAGTTGATGGAAGTTGAAATGGTTTTCTTCTATTCGATGTTGTGTAACGAAATGGTATACGTTGTCTTTTGACAAGTCGCGTGGGATTTTATTAGTTTTTTTGATGTTTCACGATCTCCATACGCTGTTCCTCCGAAATACAGCGTTTATAAATTTACTAATAGGCCTCCCATAGGAATCCGTTAAAACATCGGCGTAAATCCGTCTTACATTTCAAATTAGACTGTTTCAGACTTTACAAAACTTGGTTGAAATGGATTTAGTAGTTTCGAAGTTTATCTCGAACACGGAATTTAAAAGATATGGATTACTGAACGTTGTTCTTTTATTTGATGCAATAACAGCTTTCTAAACAGATTTAAATAGTTTCAAAAACGTAAAAGTTTTACGCAGGGGCTGGAAGAGTTTGTATCATTGTGAAGTTTTTAGACGACTGTACACAGCAGCCAACGAAAACTAGAAAAAATTTAGGACTCATTTTTTGTATATCTCATAAAATCATTATGTAATAAAAAAATTTAAAAATATACATTCTTGTTGTGGAGGAATATTATTGTATAATGTATATGTAATAAAAAATAACAGTTAATTTAACGGCGTTACGGTAGTTGTTATATTTTGATTAATTATGTATTACAGGACGTGAAAGGGTCGATGACGGCGGCGGAGATATCTGAACAATTGAACTTGACATCAATCAAACAGCATCCGTGGCATATCCAAGCGTGTTGTGCGCTCACAGGGGAAGGGTTGGTATTATTACTACTGCATCATATACAACGTAATGCGGTCTAATTACAAAAATAACTTCGATTCCAATATTACATCGTCTATATCGATGCTGATTGGCAATGAGACCACTTCGGAAATTCTCTTTCATATAAAATAACTATTAACCATAATAAGACAGGTCTAAACTAGCTCGGATGGTACGGGAGGCCATACAGATAAATTGTCGTCAGCATGTAATCTAACATACCTAAGGGTAGATTGGGATGGAAATACATTATCTGATAATATGAGAAGATCTCGCACCCCTCGGTCCGACACCACCTCGATTTGGTTAAAACGTCGAGTGTCTACTTCCCGTCACGAGAAGCTATAATTTTTGTAAACAAACTTCTTTTACCAAGAAAATATTTTTACTGCGAGACAATAATGA
>DVZL01007680.1:0-10631 GCA_018236625.1 Lasaia peninsularis
GTCTATTGTCACCAACACCGTGACATTAACTAGGTGGTAGAGCTCTGTGCAGCAACTCGCCCGGGTAGGGATCCACCACCTTACCTATTCCTGCCGCCATAATGACATTGTCATGTTCCGGTCTGGAGGGTAGGGTAGTCGGTAGACTTGCACATAAGGTCTAACAACCCGACCACAGGGCAGCAGCGCACCTACAACATCTATGGTGTGTATAGGCCACGGTTGTCTCTTACCATCAGGAGACCCGTGTGCTTGTTCGCTGTCTTATCCTATAAAAAAAAGGTCAGCTGTTTTAAAAATAATTATAAGTAAATATCGTCGGGTCATATGGGTCAATATCGCTTGTCCGCAAGAATACTGTATTAACTCTTCCTCAGGAAAAGCCATTAATGTTTTCTTCTTATGATAAAACCGTATATATGTATCATTAATAGTTAATAATAGATAGTACTCTGTTTCATATTACTTTGGTAATTGGTTAATTTATGCTGTAACCGATCTGCCTAATTTAACGTACTTTTTTAGTATAATTGTATTATTTACTCTGTTAGTGCCAGATTTTGACATGATACTGTATTCTTCATAATAAAAGCACCTACGTATACCATGAAACTTAGAAATCTCTATTTATGAAGTCTGTTATAAATAATATATTTATTATTTACAGGTGCTACGAGCCATGTACGTAGATTTGGACAAAAAGGCAGATCTAGTCCCCGTGGACCTGACCGTCAATGGTATCATAGCCTCAGCGTGGTACACGGACAAAAACTTCAAGGAGAAGTAAGAATTTTTATAGTTTAAAGCAATAGTATACTGCATCCCTAGGGTGATAAAATATAAAAAATCTCACATCACATGTAATATAAGTTCGTAAAGCCAAAAACCTGAGTTATTGCACTTTTCGTTAGGACGGCAGTGTTATTGTCAATATTACTGAATGCTGACAAACACGTGATCTAAGGCTTTTTTATTGCCGATTATCGAGGTGTCTATTATTTTTCTGCTCGACAGAGCCAGAAAATGGCTATTTCGTATAGCGCAGCTGGAGAAATATAACCACTTTCCGCCTTTAGGGTGGGAAAACAATATTTCTTAGTATGTTATTCGTAGTATGTTATAGTGGGGTCTGATTCTTATGGCGATATTTTCGACGAAAAGTTTTTATTTGTAATAGAAAGAAATTTTTTTCCGTTGTTTTTTCAATAGACAATATCTACTTAGGAACATAAACAAATTCTAAAAAACATTTTACTTTCTAAGTAAAATAATTAGGTATATAAATTGTATAAAAGATTACTTAACTTTTTTTCAGCCAAACATCAAACATCCCAATCTACAATTTCGTGTCGAGTGCTCAGAATCCGTTGACCTGGAGGCAGTTTTTAGAATCTAATGAAAGAATTGGTATGAATATACCGACTACTAAAGCGGTTTGGTGAGTACTACACCACTAACAAATAAATATCTTCACGCCCATATCCCCCAATGGGTAGACAGAGTTACATATACGATTAGCCAACGATATTAGGTCGTATACAGTAAGATAGCCAATACATGAGAATAACACATAGAAACATTGGACATTTAAAAGTCAGTATTTGCATTGAAAAAAATAAATTCGTAATAATCTGTAAACTATGTTTTATGCAACAAAAAAAAATCAGATTGCGCGTGTTCCTAAGGCAGAAGAGGTAACCCTAGATTTCCTATAACCTATAGGAATATTTTCCAACTAAGTATCAGGGGTCTGGCATTTACAACAGCTTTTAAGATACGTACTAATTTATCACTTTCTATCTTTTTAACTTATCTTTTGTATATATACCAATGTAAGACTTTATCACCCCAATAAGCCTGTGGTCGGTTTTTAGCCATGATCAAGCATAACCGGTATCTGATTTTAACGCACGAGATCACGAGTATGACTTCCGGGTAAGTCAACATATTCTATGAGTTATTAGTTGTAGAATACACTTACTTTTTTAATAGTAGTTTTCACATATTTTTTTTTACTTTTTTTTGTACTTCTTCTTCTTCAGCTAATCGTGGGTGCACAACTATGTAACTCTGCCGGATATGGGCTTGGTGAAATTTAATAGTTCTATAACAGGTAAAACATAATTTCTATTAAAAAATCTGGTTATATGAGGCGTGTGGAATGAGTGGTCCTTACTTTGAAAACTTTCCTTACCTATTCCTCCATAAATTAAATGTTTGCGACTGTCGACGGCGGGTTTTAGGTAGCTGGTTACTTACATATACATACATGTGCCTTTATCACAAACAGCAAAAGTAATTTTATATCGTTGAATCTCTCGAAAATAAAGAAAATTCTCCTTAAAGCGTATAATGATTTATGGATTAGAAAAATTATACAATAAAGCGTTTTTTTACAATGCGTTGTAGTGCGTAGTAGTAGTCGATCGGAACTACGTTTGTTTTTTAATTTCAAACGTTTAATACGTTGACTACGTTCCGTTTCGTGGATACGGTTTTGCGTTTTTGTTGTTTTATTGTTATCCAGTAGGTACATATTTTTTTATAAACTACAAATTATTCTTTTATATACTCCATCAAGTGCGAGTCGGACTTATGAAAAAAATTTGAAAAAAAGGTGACATTTTTTTTTGCGTTTTTTTTTTATTTGTGGCTAGAGAAAAGATGCTCTACTTTATCATGAGTATCTGAGAGAGCGTAAACTAGTATTTGTTTTGTGATACGCAAATAAATGGTAAAAAAATCTGAAATCAAACGTAATTTCAGGATTTAGAAGCGTCGCACTGACCTTAATACATTACCTAAAATTTAACTACCGTATTTCATGATATATGTAAAAAGGTCTGAAAGATAACAAAGCGATCTGTTATTTGAAATATCCAAATAATTCACACAATATCTCCAACTCGCATTTCAAGCTTATCTTCTGAAAACGACAACGACAGCATTCCGCATGAATATTTAATTAAAACGTGTAAGCATATTTTATTGGTGGCCCAATTAATAAAATCAGTCAAGGGCGAGTAGGACTCGCATTAATGGTTCCGTATTATTATCTGTGAAACTACAAAAAAAAATTAAAATGTAGGTAGGCAGAGGTTTGCTAGTATATCCATGACTTTAAGTCAAGATATACTAGAGCACTCACGATTAGCCAAGGTACTAGGGCCCATGATGCGATAGGTGGCAAGCCTATCGCCACTTTGGGCACATTCCAATCGCGGGCAATGTAATGCTTACTCTGAATAATCTGAAAAATATTTTTATATAAATTGCCCTACCTGGGAATTGAACCCCGGACCTACGCGGCTAACGGTCTTAACAGGCGACAACCATACAGTTAATATTAGTTCGTTAATATAGCGGCTTCATAATACATCTAATACTGTGAAAATTTCAACTTACATACACATATAGCCTGGTAACAGATAGACAGACGGACAGCAAGGTGTTATTAATACTTTTACCAAAGATTACAACATAAGAATCTTTACCACACGATTCTTTGACCACAGAGAACCTATAAGGTATTTCTAAAACAATTTAGAAATAAGTATAACTAGCTTTCCGCCCCCGGGATTTGTCCGCGTGAATTATTTTAATAACATAGATAACTTTCAAAGAGCAGAATTTTTTTCTGACTTATAATACCTTTTACGACTTATAATAATGTTTTTATCAACTATAAGCTATATTAATGTAAAGTTTATACAAATCTGTCCATCAGTTTTTTCGTGAAAGAGTAACAAAATAATATCCATACAAACACTCGTACATCCTTTCATACTTGCAAGCAAATTTTGCGTTTACAATATTAGTAAGATATTATACGCGTATATTATATTATATGCACACACACGGATATACATAAATACATTATATGTGTGTAGGTATAATGTATAATGTATATGTTTCTATTTATTAAAAAGTTTATACATAACAATATTAAATCAAGTAGGTAATTTGAGAACGCATGCTATTATGGTTTGCTTTGAACTTCTGGCAAATCGGTAACAAGTAAATATAAGCAGTTATCAACCATTTTAGTAATTTTTAGCTCTCAAAAGTTGTATTTTTTTGCTGGTGCCATTTTTTTGTAATTTGTAATAGGGTTTTTACCGTTTGGGTACTGAACCCTAAAAACGGTGTGCCCTGAACAAATAGCATTATTCAATCCAGTGATTGCTCGTCGTTAGTCACAATCACCGTGGCCTTTCAATATTAATCGTACGCTCATTGTTCTTGACACTTTGAACTGTAGTTTGATCTGTCACAACTTACTTTAACCAAATGTTTTCATCATGAAGCTATACCATCCGGAGATTACACTCCTGACTGACCAGTCGGCAATATTAAACATCTCATAGAGCCGACTATCTCACTTACACTAGGCCGGTCTTATTACAACAAGTAAAGATTTGATTGTTTGTTTGTATTGAATAGTCTTCGAAACCACTCGACCGATTTGAAAAATTCTTTTACTGTTATAAGCCGACATTATCCCTAATGAACATAAGCTAATTTTAACCGCGGAGAAATGCTTTGTTCCTACGGGAAAACAAGGAATGAAAGAATGGGTAGGGTATCTTTTCCAACTTATCTATTTCACATAACTTTAAAATAGCTAAACCGACTAGGTAGAAATTTTATATAGATGTTTCAATGGTTTCCTGTATAATTTAAAAGTACTATTGGATCCGGTTGGTAGTACTGCTGTCATTATGTCAACTATGAACTAGCCGTGTGAAGCCGGTCGGAGCAGCTAGTCGACAAAAAACTCTCCAAACAGGACAGTTTCGTAACAAACCGACTTACTGAGAGTGAGACAGCTGGCCCTATGAGATGTAAAACATAGCGGACAGATCCTTGTTAGGAGTGTAATGTCCAATGTAACCTTCAACGTGGTTATCTCGAGAGCACAACCAGTTTATAAATATCCTCCAATTTTAGTATGAGTGTTGAGGATATATCATAGGATAAGTTCGGTCTCCTGGGAGCCCTTGGTGTTGTCAGTTGCAGATAATTCCATCCAGTTAATAATTATGTCTAGTGCTGAGAGCACTGCGCTCGCTCACAAAATTCTGGTTCCTAGGTGACCAAGTTTTGTTCGGTGTTGTACTTTTTAGTACATACATCATGTTTTTTTTGGAATACTATTTACTTATAACTGCAAAATGCTATAATTACTGGCTTATGAAATATGAATGATATAAAAAGAGAAAAAAAAAGAAACAATCGGACCGAGATTTGAGCCCGGGTTTTAAGACGTTTCAAGCCGTCTGATTTTCCGATCGACCTATTCTAACTTCATAAATGGTGGCGAAATTTAGATTCCGTTACCAAGCAACCACTGTTATTAATAAAAATATCCTCGATATAGTTAGCAACAAAGTAGTCATTAAACGCCTCGTTGGTGGAGGGATTAGCAAAAATCGCGAGGCTCGGGTTCGATTCCCGACGAGGGCAGACATTTTGTTGATGAAAATATACGACTGTATTTCCAGGTCTGTCTAATAATTAAATTTATTTTGGTGTCTATTTTAGTATTTCTATGTATTAATATCGTTGTCTAACACCAATTATTACACAAGCATTTAATTAAATTTTGGGTAAAATCAAGTGTGTAATTTGTCCAGAGATATGTATTTATTAAAAATATCATATGTTAAAGGCGTTGCAGTATGAATCACGTGGTAGGCGTGTGGTTGACGTCTTGCCCGTTGCTCCACCGTAGCGTAATGTGTAACAAATATTTCACTAATGACTGACTTCTAAGTGTAATTAGTCACACTCAAATTAACATTGTGATTTCGCCACTTGTACCCTATTTCAACTTTCATAAGCGTCGAGATGTGATGACCCTATCACCTACTGCTGATTTAGTTTAAATTACTGAATAATACCAGTAGTACAGTTAGTAATCATTAGATATTGCTTTGCTTTGCAGCAGATCGTCCATATTGGCACCACCATCTTATCGACTTGATCTTCTCTTATGAGTTTAGATAACGAACAAACACACAGGTCTCCTGATGGCAAGAAACAACCGTAGCCCTTAAATACCACAGATGTTATAGGTGCGTCATTGTCTGTGGTCAGGCTGTTAGATCGTATTTACAAGTCTACCGGTTACCCTTCCCTTCGAACCGGAACATGACAATGTCATTATCGCAGCAGAAATTGGTAAATCGGTGGATCCTTATCACCCACGATTAGCGATACGATATTATATCCAATAATATGACAGGTGGCAAGTTCGTCACCATATTAAACACAAATCTCAGGTTTCCTCACGATGTTTTCTTCACCGTAAGAGCACTCAGAAAATGTACTAAAGTTAAAAAAAAACTCCTTGGTACATGGCGGGGTTTGAACCTGGACAACTGAAATTGAATTACGAAGTCGCCATTAGGCCAGCAAGGCTTAACTGTCTGTCCAAATCTGAAAGCATTTTAGATACCTTTACGATATACTAACACTATATCGTAAAAAATATCAAATTTTAATATTTCAACCTTCGCTTTTAATGGTGAATATACCTAATATAGTTTCTTATTTTGGCACATGGTTTGTCAAAGCCAACTCATAACCAGTGAAATAATAGTTCACTAATGCCCTTTTAAGTCGAAGGGACTGCTTTCAGCGCTACGTTGTGTTAATTTTAATAAAATGTGCAAAATTATTATTTTAACATATGGTGAGTAACTTATTTGAAAGGTTTGTCATGAGTTTTTAGTCCTGTTAATTTGTAATTCAATTAGTTGAAGGGGTTTCGTATAAAAATAATAAATTATGATTCTGACAAGTCGATGTGTGTATGTAGGTATGTCTCAACACTAAAGACTATTAAGATACTAAACCGGATGATTTTAATGAAATTTTCCGAAACCAATCCAAATTGGTCTACCAAGTTGTTTTGCGAAATTAGCCATTGTATCAACTTATTCACTTACTCAGGCAAGAGGCTTACAATCCCAGCCTCAGGTTGGCAACGCACCATTCCACCTTTGGTGTCTATAAGCGACGTGTATTTCTTACCATCAGGAAATCCATCTGCTTGTTTGTCTTCCAATATCATAAAAAAAACTTTTTTTTATAAATGACAGTTTTGCTATCGTGCCGATATTGTTTTTATGACTAACAACCCGTTCGAAATAAATTGTCATTAATATATACATCCTCGCTATCGCCACTCTGGTCGAGTGAAGTTGGTATCTAACTTACACGCACGGAGTCCAGGGATCGGTTTCCGTGTAGGGCAAATTATTCTTTGCTTTTTTACATTTGTCCAGTCGGTTTTATACAGTACGCCACTGTGGTAGTCATGTCTATATTAATTTTTATTTTTTAACACTACTGACTCGCCCCGGCTTCGTACGAGTATACTATAAATGTTATATACATAAAAATCTTTCTCTTTAATCACTCTATCTTTTAAAGAAAACCGCATTAAAATCCATTGCGTAATTTTAAAGATTTAAGCATACATAGGGACAGACAGAAAAAGTGACTTTGTTTTATAATATGTAGTGATGGAAATAGATTAAAACGTAAAAAAATACTCATGACTTCATTCTATTCGTAGATCTCAATCTCACAAAATACGATATCTCACATAGTATAGGTATAACGTTGAATAGCTAATAAAGTTAAAAATTACAGGGTACGTTTGAATATTTTGATGTTTATAACTCAGTAATGATGAAATGTTTATAGAATTCATAGGCAATTTATATACAAAATTAAGACCAGTGATTACATAGAAATTTCTAAGCACGTAGAGACCTAAGTATATAAGTTAATACTGTTATTTACAATATGGGTAGCGGGTAAACTACAAATATAATTTACTATCACATAAATCAACTTTTCCTAATCCAAAAAATACCATCGTAATCGCGGAAAAAATTGAGATGTTCATCCGGGTTCCGTTGTAGAAAAGGCCTACTGCCTTCTACCCAGACAGCTCGTAAGAGGCGAGCACAGGTTCTATTGTCACCAACACCGTGACATTGACTAGGTAGTAGATTCTTGCAACGACTTGCCCGGATTAGTACCACCGCTTTAGCAATTCCTGCCACTGTATAATAGCGTCAGTGCTCGCCATTATCGTGTTCTGGTTTGGAGGGTAGGGGAGCCGGTAATCTTTATCACGCAAGAGGCTTACCATCCCAGCCTCAGTTTGGCAACGCACCATTTCCACCTTTGGTGTCTTACCACCAGGAAATCCATCTGCTTGTTTGCCTTCCAATATCGTATAAAAAAAATTAAAAACCAGTTGACCTCAGAATCCAGCCGACGAGTAATGTTTGTACCCACGTACACACCAACGTTGTCTATAGCCTACGGTTATCTCTTACCATCAAAAGAGCCGCATACTAGCTAACAATATAATATCTATTATCACATAATAGGTTAAGTTTTAACATATTTTTTATAACTCAAAAAATCACCTCTATGGCGTAACGGTACGGCTATCGCCTGTTAAGACCGTTAGCAACGAAGGGTTCAAAATTAAGTCGGAAAAATTGTTTTAAATGTTTTTCAGATTTTTCTGAGTAAGCATTACATTGCCCGAGATAGGAATGTGCCCGAAGTGGCGATAGGCTTCCCCCCTATCACATCAGGGCTCTAGTACTTCGGCTAGTATATTTGCTGGGTTTACGAGTCGCATATATACTAGCATACCTCTGCCTACTACTTCGGGGATAATTGGCGTGAAGGTACCTACTTTTTTTTTACCAAAAATATCCACTTGTCCGATATTAATAATTTAATTTAAAATAAGTGGGAACCACGTATTTTCAAACGAAAAAAATAAACATTAAAGCTATTTTTTCCTGTGAAAAAATCCAAAATGACAAGGAAACAGCATTTTCCACTCTTTTGAATTCGATTGAAAAACTATCTATAAACATTTCTTTGTGAGATAAGACAGCGAAGAAGAACACTGGACCCCTGATGGTAGGAGACAACCGTGGACTATAGACACCACAAATATTGTAGGTGCGTCATTGTCTGTGGTCAGGCTGCTAGACCTGAAGTACCAGTCTACCTGCTACTCTACCCTCCAGACCGGAACACGACAATGTCATTATGGCGGCAGGATAGGTAAGTGGGTGGATCCCTACCCGGAGTTGCTTCACAATACTCTATCATCAGTGGTCATGTTGGTATTGAACCAGTTGTCAGGTAAGAAGGCAAATGCACTCGCACTTGGCCGGTTTTTTTTTAATATGTTATAAATGTTTTAACGTAATTAAATAGTACATCTAAGAAGGTCCCTGAATAAGATATTTATCTTATCTGATTAAGCATTTAATATTGGATTCTCAAAGAAATTCGTTTCGTTAAAAGGATAGCCGATAACAGATCTCATTGGTCGAGTTATTTGTTATAACGAAAATAAGATGAAATCTTACCAATGTCTCGTCTTTGCTATTCCACACTTTGTTAAACAACTCGACGCTATAAATATACTCAAAAAGTAATATATCGAAACCTAGAACAATTTTTTGAGTTTGACATTTCAAATCGTGCAAAACGACACGATAGTGTTCATTCTAACCCCCCAGGTTCGAACCTAGTCACATACCAATGTTTTTTTCTAACTTAAGTACATTATCTGAGTGTTCTTACGGTGAAGAACAAAATTATAAAAAAAAACTTGCCAAGTGGGACTTAATATCGTCGATCAATCGTGGGTGCACATTATGTACCTCTGTCTACCCTTTCATTTTTATTTATTTTTATAACCAAATATATAATTACAAGTACTCAGTAATGAGGACTTGGTAGTAATTGTCGTATTTAACAATGTAAAAGAAAGCGGGTTTACTGCACCCTAAACACAAAAGCGCAAATCTCAAGAGTATAATAGTAGAATTATTAAGGAGTGAAAAGATTGGGATTTAGACTCAATCCCGCGTCACTAATTGCATCCGGGTCTTTGCATTCAGTTCTATTGTCGATGGCCCGACGCTGATTTTAATGAAGCGCTTTAATTCTCCCTAACGTTAAGGAAACTCCCCTTGGTCTAGGTAAAGCAATTTCCAAGTTTCTCGCTACACAAAAGAAAACCCAGGCCGAAGTTTGACTGTTCTTAATTATTGTTGGTTAATTTACGTCAAAAACTATCTTATGACCGACACCTTTGAGATAAAAGCATGAAGAAATCTCTGTTTGAAAACTTAGACTACCTTTAACTTCAAACTTTTCGTTAAACAAATTGTGTAAGATAAATCTCAGTTACTGTCTGTTTTGTAGCGAAATTAATGGCTTTATTTGGATTGAATTAGGGAATCATTTTGTTTGCTCTATGCAGATATTTTGTACTGCAACAGTTGTCATTTTACACTTTCAAATATTCTGACGTCATGACTGATAAGCCTATTAACGTAAATAAAATTGGAGTATCTATATGTTATATAAATAATTGTGTTTTAGAAAAATCATATGTATGTTTACAAGATACAAAAAATTGTATTTTTTAGAATTTTATTCTATCAGTCGATACTCGCATATATCTTTAATGGCTGGACCAATTTTGACGGATGACAGGCGTACCGTTACACCACAGAGATAAATATTTACCCAAAACCCAAGTATATAAGTAACCCTTACGCTACTTT
>DVZL01007681.1:0-10631 GCA_018236625.1 Lasaia peninsularis
AGGCTTGCCACCTATCACATCAGAGCCCTAGTACCTTGGCTAATCGTGGGTGTGTTCTTGTATATCTACTGGATTTACGATTTGTAGCCGACCCCGATACCATCAGATATAATACGGGTTACTTTCCCGTGTTATTGTAACAGAGAAAAGTCGAAAAAGTAGTCATTGGCTTAGAAATAGCCCAGTGTCTTAACTAAATTTGCCTTTCTGAGATATCTTCAGCAAATGGACAGTTCCTTTACGCGCGATGTTATAATACGTATGTATAGATTGTTTTTTCTCACCAAAAGACAGACGGTCTTTAGACTCATATATAAAGAATACACACATATCTTCATGCCAGGTCCCTTGCGGGGTAAGCAGAGATTATCGATTACCAAGTGTTAAGACCCCAACATCTTGCCAGTTTCCTACGTATTCATTACTCTCTTCATACGAACACGCCGGTTTCGTAGACTCTTGACCTGATATACCTACCGAGGTACCTACTACTTTCCACAATCCCGTTGTATATCTGCATTGTCAGTCTTTTCTTTCTAACTTTCTCATTTTTACACTAACAATTTCTTTCAATCCCACTAATTCTCTGATCTCACTACTGGGTACGGAACCTTAAAAGTAAGATTTTTAGTACCTTGCTAATGTTTTTCACTGAAAACTTGGCGACAATTTTATCATTAGGCTTAAAATTCTGGAAGACAATTAGTCTCGGTGCGAAGGATAGTACTACTTTACTGCTTTTGTTTCCGCTATTTACTAAATTTTCAATGACGATACTGTTTAATGATTGCAGACGTTCGGCCGTACTCATTTTCATTTCTTTCTCATATTCGGATGGTGTGATCTAAAAAATTAAATAAAGCTTTATTTCCTGACCAGCTATTGATCGCGACCTGTGTTGTGTTTTTTAGTTCATACAAACATTTCACCCGCTTGGAGTTGGATTTTGAAACACTCTCTTACCTCATATGAGAAATATGTGTACGAAATGTTAAGTTTCTTGCACTTATAGTTTGGCCTATCATAATCATCAGAAAGAAGCAATCATATCCTATGGTATTTTTCATTGGTGATATAATAATGCTGTTACCTAAAATAGTTGTAACAATGCTGGTATCGTATTAAAATTGAATTTCGATGGCGCTTTTAATCAAAGTAAGAACTGCGATTTTACAGCTCGTCGGTCGATGTCTCGTTACGATATCGTTATTTGTAGGTACACACCGACAAGCTTGTCTCATGCTTATGTAGACGCGAATAAAACCATTAATATTTAATACAACAACTAACGTAGGCGGGGCTCTATTTTTCCAGTATATTGTAACTTTCAGTAGATATATAAGATAATACGTTGACTAAATATATTTAGTTAATAATATCACTACATCATATAAAACAATTTTATTATTATTCCAGTCGAATCCTATGTATGCTTAGAACTTTAAAACTACCCATCGGATTCTGATGCGGTCTTTTTTAATAGATAGTGATTCAAAAGGAGATTATATACAAAATATACCCGTCCGAAGCCCGAGCGAGTCGCTGATTATTAGTTTATAATATACCTACAGTAACCTTAGCAACAATAATATTGTTCTGAGGACATATACCTCTTCCGTTGATTCAACCATCTTTTTCTTGGCCAACAAGTGATACAAATCCGCTGTAAAATAACCATTTTCCTTGAATTTATGCAATATTTCCATTCTTCAACATTTACAATTGTTGACAATTGTATCTTTGTTTACAAAGACCGTTGTCGTTTAAAAGGAAATGTCAAAATTTAAATCAGATAAGCCAGTACTTTCTCAATGTAGTTTACTGCTTTTCCACTGAGCTGCAAGTAAGTTAGTTTTTTTCTCACTTCTCTGTTCTTTTCACTAATGGTAGAGTGCTGTGCAGCTACTCGCACAGCAGGAAACGCCTTACCTATTGTGTTTTACTCGTATAGCGATACATTTTTTATGATTATGCCTCTAATTCTCTCAGTCCTCTTATTTTATCAGCTTAATATCCATGCAAAATGCAATGAAAATTATATATTTATTTGCGGAATATATTTGTTCAAAATATGTTACAAAAAATATTTAGTCATACCAACAAATTGCTGGCCGCTTTTTTTGTTGCCGTTATAATAATAAATACTAAAAAGTAAAAACAATAATAACAGTGCTCCCGTAGAACAAACGTGATTTTTAGCCGTTTTTACAGATAATGATACGAAATTCTTTGTGCGCGAGTCCGACTCTCACTTGGTCGGAATTGTTTAGGTACTAATACCAAGCAGTGTGCTACGGTTATAGGTAAAAATACAACTAAAAAATGATTAACCAACCAATACCATTTGACGTTTTGCTGACCCTTGAATAGGGCTTAAATTTCATTATTGTTCTGGCAATGGCGCATCTACTCCTAAAAGAATTGGGACTATGAAAAACTAATATAATATTATCATCCAAACATAAAAAAACATGGAAGAAGATACATTATATTAATTATAATTGATATCTTAATATCTACTCAAATTTGCGAAGTGGGCGACACGCGTAAGACGCATCCAGTTGAGTGCGGAAATAGCACTGTGGAGTAAATTTAGTAGAATCAGGGCAACGCGGCCACGGATAGAAATAGAAATGGCGGCAGTGTACGCGTTAGCGCTGTCAATTTCATCCGGATAGGGCGCAAGATTATCGGAGTAGACCGTCGGATGCGGCAGCGCATGGCCCCTGCGCACCCTTCGCGAGTGCAGTGTACGTGTTGTGATTGGCATAATATTCCAAGGATTTAAATAAAACCTCCTTAGTGCATTTAAAGGTGTCACAGATAACGCACAAGAAAGGCGAGTATTAACCTTCTATTAACCTCTTTGGAGCAAATAAAAAAAATTAAAAACGGTAAATGGATATTGGTATTTTGGGAGAGGTGAAGAAATGGGTCGGCCAGGCGTCCGCGACGCGGCAACGCCCGCTTTATCTCGGTCACAGCTGCTCTTACTGAAACGATGGATAATTTAAATATTGCAACAAATGTGGTAATTTGTTATAAGTTCATAGTTTATAAACACTAGCCTAAGATAAATCAATCAGAAAAAATGTTTTAATAGTGATCTATATCACAAATATTAATTATTTGAAAGGGTTAAATAATAATTTCCTACCTTATTAACTGACAATTAATCTTATAATTTATTCACAAGGACTTCTGAGATACGCTATCCCAGAATCGCAGAGAACGTTGAGAATTATTGTCTGTGAAAATTATGAGTAAAGTAGTTAAATGTATAAACCAAGTAGTAAAATCATTTGGTCAGCCTTATGAAGCTAAAATACCTTTAGCGTCTGTCTTTTATACAACTGCATATTATAAAATAAAACAGAAATGATCATAACGCTAACCATAAACCAACTATGTGGAAATTAAACTCTTAACAATTACCAATCTACAATATTCACCATCTATCTCATTCTCATAGGGCCTACTATTTCGCTCTCGCAGGGGCATGTTTTGACCTTGTCAACGTCACAAAACCACTAAATGAGAGGTTGAAAGCCAGATTAGAAAAAGATACGACATATATTGGATAGGTCGTTCTTAAGGGAGTAATCTCCAGATAGTAGTTTCATGATCAATGGAAAAGACACTAGAATCCTAAAAATCTTAAGGTCAGAAGTTTTTTACGCCTTTATAAAATATTAATATAAGAATAACAAATAAGATAAATTATATATTTTTTAAGAAATATCTAGAAACTATATTGATATGCACAATGTACATGCATATCAATATAGTTTCTAGTTATTTCTTTTTAATAAATTCGGCTTTAATCTCACTTTGATGTTATATTTTTCAACCGACAAAAAATAGAGATGGTTATTAATTAGACATTTGGTGGTATTTTAAAAATTAATAAGTGTAATTATATTTGATAATTGATTATTCCATTTCGTCCCATCTATTATCAATAAAAGTAATTCATTTGTATTACATATTTGAAGCGCCTTTAAATATTGATTTTATTTTAATAGTTAAAATATAAATATTTACAAATCCTTTTAAAAAATAAATTAGACCAATTAGTCTGTAAATATTTTAAGCGTCCACCTATTGGAATTATTATTATTGAATAAAAAAATCACGTTTGTTTTTAATTCTAGTTTTTAGTATTTTTGTTATAACGGCACTATTTTCAACTATATCGCTATCAGAAAGACAGACACATGGGCATCGAAGTCTTAGTTTTAGGTTCCCATTTATATTTTTTGCGTACCGAACTCTAAAATCCCACATGTTGGTCCAGGTCCTCTGTGTTTAATAGACCATCTCCCTTTCTACCAGTAACTTGTAAGAGGCGAGCATAGGTAATCAAAGTCATCGCCAACAAGATCACTAGTGGTAGAGTGTTGTGCAGCAACTCGCTCGGGTAAGGATTCACCGCCTTACCTATTCCTACCGCCATTATGACAATGTCGTTTCCGGTCCGGAGGGTAGGCCGGGAGTCTAACACCCCGGTCACAGAGCAGCGACGCACCTACAAGAACTATGGTGTCTATAGGCCACGGTTGTCACTTACCATCAGGAGAGCTTCGCTTCCTTAATCCATAAAAAAGCACCAAGAACATCTATGTCTAGGAGAGTCAATTCATATACCTTAAAAATGATCAATATATATATCTTATTCCGAACAGATGCTGAAAGGCCGAGGTCACGACCCACGTTTGACGGTACCTGTATCACCATCACCAACAAATCGCTCGATAGGACGAGCGCCGCTGGTGAAGCCGGAGCCAGATTACGAGGTGGTCGACTTTCCCTCAGAACAATATGTGAATGCCAAGCTTCAACATCCGCCACCACCACCTCCACGTCCCCCAGCTGGTAAGAGTTATCTTCACGTCCGGTCCCTTGCGGTGATCATTGAGTATCAAGTGCAAAGCGTTATAAATTCGTCCACACTCATAACTCTCTTCCTACCAATACGCCGGTTTCGGAGGCTTTTGACGTCACCCTCGGATAATACATAAGTAATTTGGTTGGGGAATGTCAACCTTTTCAAGTTGTATATCTGTTTTGTCAATCATGATGACTAACCATGAAAGAAAGGTCCTAAATATTTCATGGTCGTGAAACTTGGTTGTGAAACAGTTTCGTCACGAATTTGAATTTTAATAAAAAGATTGTATTTTTCTTCACACTGACAGTCCCATTCATTAGTATCATTAAGTAGACAATTTTTAACTGTTTAGCTATCACGGTTCATGAGATATAGCTTGGTTACAGACAGACGGACAGCAGAGTCCGAGTAATACGGAATTTCCGAATAGTACGGAACCCTAAAAATCAGTAATATTTAACCGACTTCAAAAAAGGAGGAGAACCTCAATTCGTCTGAATGTTTTTTTTTTGTATTTCTGATACACTATTATTCCGTGACTTTACAGAATAATAGCGATATATTTTTGATAGTTCTTTTGCGATAAGTAACACTCCTTCAGAGGTATAAATTTTATGGCAAATAATTTGGAATTTTTCGAAATGCCTACCTAAGCCATAGACATCATGTTTCTTGAAGTCGGTTTTTTCTATGCGGAATATTCTTTCCATAATAAATCTGTTAGTGAAAAAACTTTTTCATATTACTGTGATCTCTAAGTAGCTGAAATACTATCAAAAGAATCATGTGCTTTAAGCGGCCTTAGAGTCCAGCTGAATTATAGGCTTTAGAGATTTCCAATGAAAAATAATAATTTGCACACACACCGTATGTTATATTATGATTCGTTTGTTTTCACCGTAAAAGGAGAAGACTTCGCCGGGACTGACGCTAGGATAATTTTGTATTATTTAATTTTGTACTTTTTCTATAACTATTATTAATACGTGGTACGTATGTTTGGTTCTAATCTCATGTCATCTTAGGGCATCCTGTTGATGCATGCGGTCTCTGTGGCGGGGGCGGAGCCCGAGTTCGCTGCACAGAATGTGGTCGTCGAGCCTTATGTGCCTCCTGCGATGACATGTACCATCGACATCCAAAACGGAGGCATCATCAAAGACAGGTAATTTGCAACATGATCAAGACGTACTTAAATGGGTTTGCACTCGCAATTTCATTCATATCAGCTGATAACGCTATCCCAAACGAATGGGATATTTTCCCACATTAAAACTATCCCAGACAATGACAAAAATAAACAATGTTATATCGTCATTATCATCAGCCTATTTTGTCCACTGCTGGACCTAGGCCTCCCCCAGAGTGCGCCATAAGACCCGATCTCCCGCTTTTACCATTCAGTCACCACCAAAACAATGTTGTATATATACATACAAAACATATTTAATAAATAATTAACCCATATAAATAATAAAACTTTAAAACGTTCACTCTCAAAAAGTCAAACGGATCATCTACAGTGACAATTTTTTAAATATATCATTTAATTCACTTATTTCTTTCCATCGATTTGGTATTTCACCAACACATTTGAAATACTGTAGGTGCTTATGTATGGCTTGTTAAAATATTTTTAATATTAGTTGAATTAATTTCCAAATCTTTCGCTTTCTTTTTTTAAGTATTAGATTTTTTAAATTAATTTTGTAAAACTAAAGATACAGTCTGGAGACTATTACACTTCTAACAAAGACCTGTCTCTTTTTTTTAATAACGTCGTTGACTAACTTGTTCGTCGTTCGGACGGACAAGTGTTCGTCGCCTAGACCGACGCGACGGCGACGGTGTAGTACCTATGGTATGTGTGTTGGGATTTTCGGGAAGATTGGTGTTTGCCGCCGTTACGAGATCGTTGGGATCCGTAAGGACGTGGAAAGACTTGTCCCGGATACGTAGTATTGCTAACTCTTTCTAAAGTGAGCAATCTCTGTTTCTGCCAATTATGTGGTGTTCAGTGTTGACAAAGTAAAAAAAAGGGTTTGTGAGATTGAGATAGTCAGCCCTATGAGACCGAGATAGATATTTAGTACTGCGTTAATCTCCAAATGGCACCTTTAGCTTCATGTCTCTATTATTGTCAAATCAATATCTTTCTTTTTTCGCAAATCCATGTGAATTCTACCTTCATTATAATTAAGCTCGACCATTTATACTCAGTTAAAAGTGCCGTATCTTTTTATAGAGAATGTTACACGTCCTAAATAAATGCTAACAGCGTCAAAATATTGGCGCAATGCCTAAAACTCTAAGCATATACAAATTAGCTAAAGAATTTTGATCCAGACTTCTAGATACAATACTCATTGTTATTGCCGTTCATGAAACTTGCTACAACAATTATTTAATGGCAAAACAATAAATGGTATTTCTATGTTAAATTATGAGCTTTATTTATGATGTATTTTTTCCATTAAGCAAAAGGTACTATCTGGAGACACTCCTAACAAAGACGTCTCCCGAATACGTAGTATTGCTAACTATATCTAAATTTGTCTACATCTTTTCTTCCCATTTGTGAATTCACAAAGTAAAAACAACCCGGCCTTGTGAGAGTAAGATAGTTGGCCCTATCAGAATGAGATAGATGTAACATTGCGAACAGGTCATTGTTAGGAGTGTAAACACATGTTCGTTACATTGAAGTCCAATACAGAGTATATAATGTCGTAAAGATTTCCAGAGAAAAAAATATCGTTATTTTTTGTGCTAATATCAAAAATATTAAAAAAGAATATCGTTAGCATATCAGTGCATATGAGAATATGCACACACGATTAGCCGACTATATGAGGTCCCATTATGTAATAGGTAGCAAGTCCTATCCTATGATGTTTTCCGTCAACATAAGAGCATTCAGAAAATGTTAAAGTTTTAAAAACTCATTCGAGTTTGAGCCTTGACTACAGAAATGTAAGTTATGCTACAAAAAAATATTTTTGGTATATTTCTGAGCTTTAAACATTTATGGTAAATAGTAATTAACCTAACACGACTGAATCGTAAACATCACTATGAGTGATAGTTACTTCAAGTATATCGCATACATTTAAAATTAGCTGGATTTAAACTTGCCGCATAACATTCGCTATCTATGCATGAGCTTCTCAAAATGTCTGACCTATATTCCATGCGTCTAAACCGACCGTGAAGCTACAATACTTGTATATCTTTACTTTCATGATACCGACGCTGAAACATGGCGTCTGGTTTCACAGATTAACGAAATTCTTACAATCTATAGGTACAAATAAATAAAATTTAAGCGTCTGCATGTAATATTAAAATAACCGCCTTTTACCAAATGCATGTGTATATAAGTATACAAGGTAAATATACCAAAATAATATTTTTTGAATTTTAGTCTGTTTGTACTCACTAATCTCTGAAACCGCTGGACCGATTTTGACGGGACTTTCACTGGTAGCTGATGTAATAAGGAATAGTATAGGCTACTTTAATTTCATTTTAGAAATGTTTAAAATAAAATAATAAATATAAACGTGGATGAAGTCACGGGCACAGTTAGTAGAAAATATAGCGGAAATCTTACTAGGTACGTGTTCATTATACGAAAAAGCAAAAGCGATTCTTTATCTCTTTCATATTATGTAGTTCAGAAAGAGACAATAAAACCTGTCTTTAGAAGCTTATTAGTCATATTACTTTTCCTGAAATATACCTATAGAATATTCTTAGCTCTTTTATGATTGTATCACAAAACTAACCTAATCCTGCTTACTCAACCTATTAAATATGAAACTAATATTTTCTATTTTAATCAAAGGTAATATTTTTCCCTACCACTAAAGCAATAGATCACAAATTGCTTAGATAGTAGTTTAACATTTCCCTTCAAATATATTATTTTTTAGTTCATTTTATCTCGTGTGGAATAGAACATCTGCCTTTCTACCAGGCAGCTCGTAAGAGACAAGCATAGGTTTTCAAGGTCGTTACCAACAAGACCACTGGTGGTAGAGTGCTGTGCAGCAACTCGCCCGGGTTGGGGTCCACCGCCTTACCTATTCTTACCGCCATAATGACAATGTTGTGTCCGGAACACGACATTGTCATCCGGAGGGTAGGGTAGCCGGTAGACTTGCACACTAAGCCTAACAACCCGACCACAGGACAGCGACGCACCTACAACATCTATGGTGACTATAGGCCACGGTTGTCTCTTACCATCAGGAGACCCGTGTGCTTGTTCACTTAAAACGTGATCGCCTCTTCATTGCCACCTCTCCCATCAAAGGTTCCATTATCGTCGGCTAATCGTGAGTGCATAAGAAACTCTGTATACCTCTTAACGGATTTCTTCTCATATTTTTTTACGTGGTGAGTTTTATTTTATTTATATATTATCAGGCCCTGACGCAATCGCAATTGCGTGACGAACGGCCACCGTTACCACCAAAAGGTACACCACCTGTCCCTCCGCCACGAAGACACAAGGTAAATACTCGTTTCATTTCATGTAATTTTTCATCTACAGGTTCAATGATACTTTCTGCTGAAAAGTCTACTCTCAATCTTATCGGTCGATATAGACTTAGGTTAAAATCCTTTTCAATTATGGTGATAAAAACACGCGACACATGTGGAAAGTAAAACCAAATATTTGGTTCGTCGCCGTCATTGTCACAGAGCACAATGGGTCCACAGGTAGTAGAGAGACTTTGAAATAGTAAAATTACCATCTCCCACAAGACGAGCTTTACCAAGCATTAAAAACTTGAGTGTCTTTCAATATTACAACACATAGAATTAAAACTGAAAGATTTTGTTCTAGATGTTTCGGTTTTTTCGTCACACCTAGAAAATGATATTATGGTTATGCTTTATATCATTATAATCGAAACACTTTATAACCAACAGTCGTATAGTGGGGCACATCTATAGTAGGTATTATATTTGTTGATATTATGATTTTTAATATTATTATTCTTAAAAGCAATATAATAATTATCTTTCAAGATGAGTGGCGACAGAATGTCTGCCAGTCCAAGGCTACCTGGCCCAGACCAACGCCGAGGGAACCTGCCCCTATCTGGCCTACACGGTCAGGCCGCCACCATCACCAACAGCAACCACTTCGCTAGCCAGCGCAACCTTATGAACCAGGCCCCAGCAAACACGCCTAAAATGTCATCACATCTTGGTAGCATGCCCTACTTGCCAGGAGTAACTAGCCATGCGAATTCACCAATGCCTAATCAAGAACAAACAAACACCATGAGACAATTTTCAACATGGGGCCAGCCAAGGTCATCGTTGCCTGGATTCAATATTCCGACAAATATGGTAAGATTTTTGTTTAATCGTTCCTAACTTAACTTTTCAAATATATAGTTCAAAATGGTCGCTTGACGATTAATTGATAGACATTAATTAATCACTAAATATAATAAAAAATACTCTAGTATAAAGATAGATACATATAGATAGTAGAATATAGATGTTCTTGTACACCTCAGGATAGTATTCTTTAAAGTTCCCCCGTGTTGGTCCAGATATTCTGTGTAGAATAGACCAACTGCCTTCCTACCAGGCAGCTCGTAAGAGGCAAGCATAGGTTAACTGGGTTACTACCAACATAACCACTGGTGGTAGAGTGCTGTGCAGCAACTCGCCCGGGTATGGATCCTCCGCCTTACGTATTCCTGCCGCCATAATG
>DVZL01007682.1:0-10630 GCA_018236625.1 Lasaia peninsularis
AATCATCTCTTCACCCTCATCTTCCATGGATATACCATCATTATTGAAAAAATAAATCACTTAAGACTAGGCTGTATTGACAAAGTTCCCTTGCCTTTCCCTAAATGGGAAGAACTTACAAAAAAAAAACTAAGACTTTCGAGACATAGACAATAGTTTAGATCATAGACTGCTATTTTGGATACTGCACTTTTTAACCTTTGTAATTATTAATCATAGACAACATAAAAATACATTTATTTATTCAGACAGACATAATTTGAACGGATGCCTAAATGTCAACCAATACAGTATTTGACAAGATTTTTGACAAGTGTTAAAAATTTTTTGAAAATGTTTCATCTTTCGTTCTTTTTTTTGCAAATTCTTCCCATTTTGGGAAAGACAAGGGAACTTTGTCCATACAGCCTAGTCTTGGTTATTTTATTTTTTCAACAACTATGGTGTATCCATGGAAGATGAGTTTGTTGAGATAATTCCATGGAAAATGATCGTCTATTATGATCATCGAGTTTTCATTGTTTTTGATGTATTCTGCTATTCGGGTCGGAGACAAAATCAACGAATTAAAAACCATAAAGATTGATCGAGGAGATCTCGATTTACAAATGTTGTAATAAACCCGTCTTAATTTATATAAGATAAAATTTATTTATTTAATTGTATAGATGTAGACGCGTCACAGTACGATTAGTACGGTCTCTGTGTAATAAAATATTTTTCGTTCCATATATCCTGATACTCCACGAACTTCGTAAATCTGTAACCCAGTATTTACAAAACTCGGTAAATATTTTACAAGTGAATAAAAAATGCCTGTCGCAATGACCTCGCTCGTTCCGAACACGCAAAAGGGCATATTATGGGCACGCGACTATTTCTAAGGTATTTTAAACGTGGGCATATTTGAATTTGAAATGTTCAGTAAGTTAATAGAGCCTTGGTAGACTAGGGGTTGACGCTTCGTCCAATCCAGTAGAGCAGGTTCAAACCATGTACTAATAACTTTTAGTAACTAAGTACACTTTCTGAATGCTCTTATGGCGAAGGAAATAAGGAGACCAGAACTCTCTGTATTCTAATTCGACCTAATCTAGGACTAAGCTTGATTTCCCTTCTGTGTTGTAGATGTCAGATGGCAGTCGCTCTTCTTCGTTATATATTTGATCGCCTCGTTAGCCGAGTAGCTAGCGTACACGCCTAACCGCATCGACATAACGTGAGGCTCGGGTTCGATTCCCGACGGGGACAGACATTTGTATGATGAACATAGATGGTTGTATTTCCGGATCTGAGTGTTTATTAAATTTATTCTTGTATCTATTTAAGTATTTGTAAGTATTAGTATCGTTGTCTAACACCCTTAACACAAGAATTTAATAGGCTTACATTGGGGTTAGATCTGTGTACAATTTGTCCAGTAATATTTATTTATTATTTATTTTTAACTAGCTGATCCGATGAACTTAGTACCACCTAACAGTCAATGCATGTCGTATATCTTTATACCTAAAAATATTTTTTCGTTACCCAACTATAGAATAGATCTTAAAAATATTTTTGCATTTTTTAAAATTTTTATTCTCTTTCTGTATGTATTCATCATAATAAAATACTTTTATATACCTGTTCATATTAATATTTATTTTCTATCAGTGTATTATGTTCATTAAAGTCTAAATTAGTTCACCTAAAAGGTAATACGACATACTTTGACTGTTAGGCGGCACGAAGTTCGCCGGGTCAGCTAGCAACTCAGAAGGAAAAGTTGACCGGGATTCGGACTCAGGAATACACTCATAGGGGCGATCATTTCTAAAGTAATGGTTTGGTAGATTTACTAAAAACAAATTTATAGTTCAATATTCACCATATAGGTAGATTGTATAGGCGAAATATGTATATTTTGTTATGGAGCCCGATATCAATAAGTAGTGGTCTACCCAGTCTCGGTGAACTTGGGTTTTCCTCTGGGGATAACAAGAGAGGAAAATTAATACCGATATTTATGAAAACAATTTACAGCCTCAGGCTATTTTACTTTATTTGGAAGTTTTTGTTATGTTCGTATAAATTATAATAATACTTATTATGTAGGTACTATTAGTTCGGAAATTCAATTATTATTTTACATATTACGGCTATTATAGATATTTTACATCGAATTTACTCTATACATAATTAAATTATTATAGAAATAAATTTCATAGGAGTGTCTGTGTGTAATATTAAAATAACCGCTTTTTACTAATTGCCTATGTATGTTTGCTTGTTCCCGCTAATATCTGAGACGACTGTACCAATTTTGATGATACTGGGACATCACTGGCAGACGTCTGATGTAATAAAGTGTACTTTCATTGAGAATTAAGAAGAATTGTAATTCAAGAAGATCAACGATGAGAACAAAGGAAGAATTGAAATCTCTGATATGGTCACTGGTCAGATGGAAGATTGACAGCACAGAAATAAAATAACGAAGAATAATAATGAAGATGACTGAAGGTACTGAGAAGACGGTGGATCCCAAGCGGGGCCAGCTGCTGCAGCCATCTGCTTCATAGCACTCTACTACCAGTGGCCTTGTTGAGAATGTTGCAATAGAAGACAGATGATCTATTCTACACAGGAGACCAACATGAGCATAGCTTTCTGAATTCACATCAAACTTTTTCTTTCTAGCAAACTTATTTATAATCTACACAATGTTTGAGCATTGTCGAGTTATTGACTAGTCCGTTGTTATGACAATTATTAATTCAGTATTTTATGTCCTATATATTATGTGCTGTATGATTATTCGCAGAGACCTTACGTAGACCATTAACAAATTTATAAACGGTGATATCTATCCTTAGTATTTAAGTATGTTTGGTATCTACGAAGCACTAAACAATGTAATCTAATTTAACATTGAAATATGTTATTGAAGTGAACTAAAATAATTACGAAACTAACTTTACAAACTAGATCCCTTGTGTTCCGAGGCAGACAAGCGCACAAAAGACAAGCTTCAATTTTGTTTCCAAGTTTCTCCGCCACCAAATAATAGTTTCAGTTTAACGATACGGTAGGCGACGATGTTTTATACCTCCACATTATTTAATTTTCAATTTTCTAACACATACCTACTGATAAGTATGTAATATAGTACTACCTGTAATTTCGTCCAATTCCTAATGTTTTTAGGGTACTATACCTAAAGGGTAAAAATGGTACCAAGTTACTAAGACTCCGTTGATCGTCTGTCAGTTTGTGTGTTCGTCGCCAGGCTGCAGTTTATGAGCTGAGATAGCTAGACAGTTGAAATTTTCACAAAAGATAAATTTCTGTTGACGCTTTAACAAAAAATACTAAAATACAAAACAAAGTAAATATTTAAAGGGGCTCCCATACAACGAATGACCCTATCCGACCGACGGATATTGACATTTCTTAGAATGTTCGTCTGTCTGTCTGTCCATCCGTCTGTCTGTTTGTTTCCGCTAATCTGACAGCTGATTTAATAAAGAAGGGCTTAGGCTACTTTTATTTTAGAATTTTGTTTTAGAAATGTATAAAATAAATAAATCCAATAAAAAGGCAAACGATGTCGCGGGCACAGCTATTTAGACATAAAAAACCGTACTCCTCGGAAACGGCTTGATCGATTTTCATCAAATTTTATATGCGTATTCAGTAGGTCTGAGAATCGACCAACATCTATTTTCCATACTCCTAAGTGATAAGGGTTGTTCACCCTTAATTTTTTGTCATTATTTTTATTTTTTTTTTTATAATGTGGCATTAAAAATATATTCAAGCCTAAATTTTTACTTTTTTATCACTAACCCCTATTTTTTATGGCCATTTTAGTAATTCATATATAAGGCAAAACAACGTTTGCCGGGTCGGCTTTTATATGTACAAATATTAATAATAATTATTAATAAATATAAAATTGATAGAATTTAGGTTTGATTAATGTAGTGAATTATTTTTTTCAGAACAAAGTCTTCGTCCCAGACTAGTGTATAATAGTTATATTTCTGTTGAGTGGTTTGCTCCATCATATCCTTAAAAGTTATTTTGACGTAATAACAGTAAGGTCACCTAAAACCCAGCGACGTGTTCCATAAAATTTATAATCTTTTTATGACCCATAATGTCAATTCACAATCATCGATCGGTCGAATTATTATATGTTACGATGTATCTTACACATTTATAACTTATTTGAAATTGTAGTGGTCCGGTTTAGGGAATGGCTGGTAAACTTTTTTTACCTTGGCGAGATATTAAATATGTACCCTCCGATTGGTAACACATTACCATCTATCATGTCTATCGCCGACTAATATTTCTTAGAATCAGAAAATATTTCGGCTTCATTTGTGTGTTATAAGACCTAACGCTAAGTTACATATTGGAAACCAAAGATAAAATTTCATGGTATTAAGAAATACACGATAAATAATTTACCTACGCAACGCAGCTGGAGTACCCGCTGACAGCTCAGTGGCGATTGGCACGTAATAAATCGCAACACAAATGCCTCTGGGAGAACCGCTATCTAAATATACTTGGACTCCATTAGCTGAGGTGTTACCTCCTGAATTCCAGACTTAACAAATCCACGTGTTTTACCACCAGGAGATCCATCCACTTTTTCCTTCTTATGACATATAAACGCATAAAATCTGCACCTTAAGTATCACGTAAAATTTATAATCCTTTTATGAGCCATAATATTCTTATCATAATTATCGATTGCTCGAATTATTAGCTGCTGTGACGTTATCCCGGATAATAAAACGTGCATTTGAACGAAAATGTCTGGAGGTTCCTGTTTCTTGAGTAAAATATGAAAATTAATTCAATAAAATTAAACTTTCTATCATCTCGTTTGGTAAGTGTTTAACATGTCTTATGCTATTGACCAATGCATCTCGGGTTCAATTTCCGTCGGCAATTATTAATGTGATCAGCGTTAATATGATGATAGCTAGACAAAATTAAAAATAATGGGTTCAGTGAATTTCACGTGAAACACGGCCAGGGTACACACATACAGACAAAAAAATATATTCATTTTATTTTCATTATTTCTTGTTATGGCGGCAACGGAAATGCAACAGCTCCGAAAACTTTAACTATCTAGCCATGATGCGGACGATTCATGAGATACAGCTTGGTGGCGGACCGACAGACAAGGGAATCTTACTAATAGGTTTCTGTTTCAAAACAAGCCAAAGCCACAGGATACAGCAATAAGAAGATGTTATAAAAAAGACATAGAAATAACATTTGGGTGATATTAATGTAAATAAAATACGAAGGTGGATGTAACAAAAGAAGTTTTCTAACATACTATAAATTAAATAAAAAGTATTTGAGAGAGAATACTAACAAGTCGCGTCAAAGGGCCTTTTGAACAATTCATCATGCTCCAATAAATGCAAACATGTCTCGGTACAATTACTAAAAACTGAACATTGAAAAGCAGTTTTTACAAACATACTGGTTAAACATCATAATCTAATACCAACTTGAATCTAAATCTTAAGACTCTTGCATAATAGCAGGCGAATCTATCCCTAAAATCGAACCATGACATTGCTAAGCACTAACGTTTGAATGTTCATAGCTACGTTTTAAAGTTAAAAAAATTTCGTCTGTATGGTTGAGTGTAATCGTTGTCAGGCTTTGATGCACGAAGTCCTGGGTTCGATTCCCGAGCAGGGTAAATTGTTTTATGAGTTTTTTCAGATTATACTAAACAGAACGATTATACCGATATTGAATTTGGTTCGACTTATCGTGGATGCATATTTACACATGGCCGTGACGATATTTATTTATAACTAACTGTAATAAAAAAGTAGCTTAAGCCTTTCTTCACTTACATCAGCTGTCTGCCAGTGAAAATCCCAGAGTTCAGTTTCAGGGATTAGCGGGTAAAAACAGACAGACAAACAGATTTTTTACATTTATCTTGTAAACACACATAATATGCATTTAGTAAAAATTTATTATTTTAATATTACATACAGACACTCCAATTTTATTGATTTGTATAAATTATTTAATAGGCAGGCAGCTCTCCTAATGATAAAAGGAAAATGTCATGTGATAGGTGGTAAGCCTAGCGCCACTTCGGGCATATTGCAATAAAATATTGCGCATAATATACGTATTTATTGTATCGTCTATACGATGAAATAAATATATATGTATTATATAAAAATATTATTGACCATATAAAGAGGTAAACAAAATAATAAGAGAAAAAAGTAGGAAGCAAATACACAATTACATAACTAATATCGTCACGCCCTCATCCGCGAGGGGTCACCAGTGGTACATACTTACGCAGCCTCGATTAGCGACATAGTGCGACAGGTAGCAAAACCGTCGCCATATTGGGCATAAATACAATCCCAAAATAAATTACCTATGTTCTTTAGAAATACTTACGCTGGAATCGAACCCGGAACCTCATGTGTCAAAATCGGACACCGAGTATGCTCGACCATAGGCGATATTATTATGGTATACATTTTATCGCAGATCTTGGTGACCTATAAAAGGGTCAATTGTAAGGTGAACAAAGGCGAGACGATCTGTAATTGGTAACGATTAGTAATCTGATCAATGAACTGGATTTATCAGTCCGGCTAATTGTACATGAAAGGTTTTGCTGTGTCCATGATAATGAATTTCACATCACAATCTATACAAATAAATAAAATCGGAGTGTCTGTATAGTATTAAAATAATCGCTCTTTACTAATTGTACCTATATAGTACCTGTACAAGGTTTAAACCAAAATAATATTTTTCAAATTTTTGTCTGTCTGTCTGTATGCCTGTTTGTACCCGCTAATCTCTGAAACGGCTGGATAAAGGGGATTTCACTGGCAGACAGCTGATGTATTAAGGAACGGTTTAGGATACTTTCATTTTACAATTTTATTTTATACCTAAATTTACATATAAATAATATAAATAAATAAAAACGCGGACGAAGTCGCGGACACAGCTATTCATAAACAATATGAAACCCAAATTTATTTTCTCTTGTAACATTTATTTTACGGTCCAATATTTATCTCGATAGAACGACGATTTGTTTTCACATATTCATGACGAACTTGTTGGGCTCGCTGTTGTCATGTTCCGGTTTGAGAGATAGATTAACTACGTCACTTAGGCCATGTTGATCTGGGCCTTTTGTGTAGAATAGACCAACTGCCTTCCTATCAGGCAACTCGGAAGAGGCGAGTATACGTTAACTGGGTCACTTCCAACATGACTACTGAGCCTTACGTATTCGTACCACCATAATGACATTGTCGTGTTCCGGTCCGCAGGGTATGGTGGCCGGTAGACATGCACAGAAGTCTAACAGCTTTACCACAGGATAGCAACGCACCTACAACATCTATGGTGTCTATACGTCACGGTTGTCTCTTACCATCAGGAGAACCGTGTACCTTTTTGCTGTCTTATACTATAAAAAAATGTGTTTTTACATACCACTGGGGTTTTAAGAACTACCACAATAAAAATGACAAAAATTACGTTTGCTGTATAGTAGCATCCTTTGTTTATCTTTTTTATTCTGTTTTTAATAATTGTTGTTGCAGCGGCAACAGAAATACATCTGTGAAAAGTTATCATGGTTCTTGAGATAATGTATGGTGTCTGACAGACAGACAGACAGATGGACAGCGGAGTCTTAGTAATCGGTTTCCATTTTTCACCTTTTGGGTACGGTACCCTAAAAATCAAATAAATATGTTTCTTTTGAAAACATTAATTCCCCTCACTCGGAAGTGACATAATAACGTTTCATTAAATTGTTATTATATTTACTTTATTTTGTTCCCGTTCGCTTTATTTAATCAATATTTCATTATAGGGCACAATAGTGTTTTAAATTAAAATAAATGTTTATCATTTGTATTAAAAAAAATAATTAACATATTTGCACAAACAAAAGAAATTTCGAGAACAGTAGCTATTTCGCAAACAGAAATTGCTTTTGCACGGCACTCTGTTACAGGTATAAGACTCGGAACATATTAGCAAGAATGGGCGATTAAAATTCTACACAACTTTTTATGGGACAAGACAGCGAACAAGCACACTGGTCTCCTCTCCTGTCTCCTGATGATAAGAGATAGCCGTGGCCTATAGAAACCATAGATGTTGTAGGTGTCTGTGGTCGGGTTATTAAACCATACAATATGCAACCCTCCTGACCTCCTGACTATGGCAAAATTTATGACAATTTAAAAGATAATTTAAATTGTATCAAGCGATGAAAAAGGTTATAATATTATGCTACATTATATCTCTAACATCAATTAATTAAATTTAATTATTTTTTTTTGGCATAGATTGATGATTTTATATGAACTTTATGGCTTGACTTTACTTTTTGATATACGAACAAAAAAGTAATCATTTATATAGGACGACACCATATTGTCCGCCACCATCATAAACAACAAAATGTTGAGATTTACTAATTTATGCCAAACATATACTCAATAGCAAGATAATATGTTTGATATAATATTTAGAATACTAAATTGCAAGATTTAAAAGTTTAATGGAGATAAAGATTCTTAAAACTATAGTGGTCAAGCAACAACTAGCAACTTATCTGGGTCTATTTCTGCTGCCATGATGGCATTGTTGTGTTCCGGTTCCAGATGGCAAGGAAGCCGGTAGATTTGCAAATACCTATACCGTCCATATTGAACATGTTAATCAAAAAAAGTATTTAAAAAGTTTTAAACTAGCTTCGTAAAACATTTAAACAATCCGCTACTCCTATGCCTCTGATCGCATCTCAAACAAAGATTCCCCCATAGACGCGTACATTATAAATGCCTCGCGGATACCACGATTCGCAAAGAAGCTGAATTCGACAAAATTTTATTTCCCAATACGAATATTGCTTGTTCTGACTTCTTTGTTACATATACATCACTGTTGATTAATTAAATTGCTAAAAAAATACAAAATATTGCGACGGACTTGTCATGTATGACATCAAGGGACCTTTAAATAAAATATCGCTATACTCTTTGGACCTAATATCGTCGGCTTATGGTGGATACAGCTCTGCTTACCACTTCTGCTTTCATATGGGTATGAAGATTATTTTTTTATTTTTAAAAGGTCGGGTTATCAAACAGTGAGTGGAGTACTTATTTATACAACCGATCATTCTAGATATTTCGAATATTTTTTATTTTATAATTTTATGTAGTAGTAAAAGTAAGTATTATGAAATACATTTTTCGAAAGTTAAAACATGAACAAAAAATTTTCAATAACCTATAATATAATATATATAATAATTTTGACCGCCTCGTTGGCCGTTTAAAAATATGCCTCTGTCGCAAGTACTTATTACAGCTGTATTTTGAATTGAAGGGTAGATTACCAAATAATTTTATATTTGATTAATTAATTGGCTGGTAATGCCATTACTATTTTATACGAGTACTTATATTTCTTATAAACAGTAAGTCCGTTTGCTTGTTTGCTTTCTGATATTATAAATAACTTCGATTCTTAATAAAGGGGGTGTGTCTGTGTTTTGGAAACGGCCGTTTGTTGTACGTAAATACCGTCTCATAAAGGGTAAAGTTTCTATATAAAATATTATATATAATCGATAGATTTTGACAAAAGCTGATGAGTAAAACTTATGTGAAATAGAAATCGCGATATGCATCAAAATGGCTTTCAAAATGGCGGGCCTGTCCCCTCCCCCGCGCGCGACATGTCTCAGTCCTTACATATTGTAATAAGTTCTTTGAAAAATTGTACTGGAAAAATCGCAGGTCTATTGACGACCTAATGTCGCATGCTTGGCAGTATTAAAACACTCCTAGCAAATTTGCTACTACGACCGTCTTGAGACAATTTGGGCTAATTGCATCCAAACAAAGACATTCAGTCACGTTGCAACTATAGTAAGACATTTTATGCTTCGGTATGAGAGTACAATATTGGTCAACCAAAGCGGAATACAGCATTGCTTATGTCTGTATAGGTCTCTTTTTTAGGGTAAGGGGTTTTCCCCTTGTTGGTCCAGGACATCTGTGTAGAATTAATTATTTGTCTCCCTATCTAGCAGCTCGTAAGAAGCGAGCATAGGTTAACTAGATCATTCCTAACAAGATCACAGGTGGTATTCTTGCCGCCATAATGACTTTGTTGTGTTCCGGTTCAAAAGATAGGGTAGATTTACTTGGCCTAACAACAAAAAAGGAAAGTAATGCACCTACAACATCTATTGTGTCTACAGGCCGCGGTTGTGTCTTACCATCAAGAGAGCAGTGTGCTTGTTTGCTGTCTTATCCCAAAAAAGGGGTTAAAAACGTTATTGGTAAAACTTATCTGTCTGTCTGTACTTTACCAAGCTATGTTCATTGACCGTGATAGATATTAAAATTTACTCAATAATGTATTTCTGTTGCCAAAACAACAAATACTAAAAATACAATAAAATTAATATTTAAAAGAGGCTCGGCAAACAACAAACGTAAATATATTCTATATTGTTCATCGTTGGCGCTTGGTGAAACTTCCACATATTCATATTTTAAATTAGAAAACACATGTA
>DVZL01007683.1:0-10630 GCA_018236625.1 Lasaia peninsularis
GTTAGAAAAACTCATTGGTGTATGGCGGGGTTCGAACTTTGACTACCCGAATGGACGTCTGAAGTGCGTACTACTAGGCCACCGAGGCTCGATTATATATTTTTTTGGCGAGATTGTACTCACTCTTAATCCATTCGCAAAAATTTAAGTGTAATGCTATAAAGCCCTTTACCTTCCTCAAAACCAGAATTTTAATAAAATGAATTTTTTTTTAATCCACAACGGTTAAAACATGATTAAAAAGGAAAAATATGTACTTAGTTTAAAATCCCTCGACGTAAGAATTCATGTGAACCTGTGAAAAAAAAACAAAACAAATTCGTTCGGGGGTGGGGGTCGTATACTATGATAAAACCTTTTCTCGCAGCAAAACACTGAAATTGCAAACCGAATAATTCAGCCGAATATCCGTTTCGGTAAAGATTAAACGATAACGAAACGAAGTATTCGATATTGGCTTATTCGGTGAAGCCACTATTCGGCGCATCTCTAATTATTATTGTAATAGGTACTTCAACTTTATTATGTACAAAATTCATGGTATAAATTTATGTGCATTATTCTTATAATTTGGTGAAAATTATTATTTAAAATGACTTTTGTGATAAATTGAAACAAAAATTAAATCGTAACAAAAATGAAACGCATAAGAAAAAAAAATGAATCATTAGGGTCTTTTCACAATTCTCATAATAATGGGAACAATTTTAAGTGACAAAATAAACGAGACTGATTTATTTTATGGCTTGTTTAATCAAAAAAATACCAAAATTCGAATAGAAACCACAGTTTGATTAGATAACTATACCTTGAGTAACATAACAAGTTACATATTTTATGATTTCTCTTGAGGATCACGACTTTTGTTTTGATCTCTCTTAAGTTTTCTCTACTTCTTTCTTCATAGCGCTTTTAGACTCTCCGTTAGCTTACATGCTTTCACATATTGAGCTGTGAATCTATTTAATTTTTTAATCTCAACTCTTTGGATTTTCTTAATTATTTATTAATCTTTAATCTCTTTGTCCATAAAGTCGCTGATGTTCAGCTGCTGACATCGGCATTCTTAAAAACAGTAGCATAAAATATACCTACAGAATAAATTTTAAAAAGATGCAAACCTAGAACATAGTGTGTAATTTTTTTTCTAATTGAAATAAGTAGGTAATTTTTTTTCAACGACTTTTTTAAATCCAAAGTTTTTTCCATTTTGTATGGAAAATGTTTGCTGTTTCTGATTTCTCCATGCAACATTTTAAATAAATTATTCGAATTTTAAAAAGCGTAAAACTCACTCACATAGACTCCAACTTTATTCAAGTCGGTTAAAATTAGACTTGTGAACTTGTGATTTGTGATTTTTGTTACGTCAGCATAAAATGTTACAAATCACAACAAAAATGAACAACTCCCTAAGTTTGAATATAACCTTAAAATTTTAAGTTTAGTAAGAATTTCAATTAGTTGAAACTTCTTATATAATATCATTAATCGTCATAAATGAATATTTTAAATGAAAGAATAAAAGATGCAACTTTTCACTTACCTGAGTACTTTGGTAAATAGCAAAAATGATGATGAGAAACTGTAAAATTCAATTCATGACACAAAAACACACGATCTCTCGTTTTCCAAGCCATGACAAAATAGCCGATACGTAATAGCTTCTAGCACCCGACTGGCTCTTTTGATGAGTGAGTCCTTTCATTTGATACTTATAAAATCTACCAAATTAAGTCATGACAAAAAGGTATAACAAAAATAAATAAATTTACAGAGATATATTTACCACAAAGTAATTGAATTTTTAGTAACTGTTAGTATTATTTTTATACAGGCGTTTTGTAACGCTTGTCATGAAGAGGATAAGATATTTTGTATGGAGTAAGATCGGGTTTGGTGTGAAAATAGGACTATATTTATTTAATCATGATAATAAAGTACATGAACTATATATATTTAGTCAGGTGATATATCAATATAATTAGATAATAATTTATTGCTTTAGTTCAATGAATAGATAATAAAAAATCACGTCTGGACAAGTTTAAATGTGCAAATGGTCATTTTAAATAATTTTCACCCAATAGTGGAATAAACTTTTAGTTGTTTTACTGTTTCAATCATCAAAGGATAAAACGGACATTTGTGTAAATATAATTTTTAACTATATTTTCAGTACAAGTATGGAAATCAAGAAAATATCGTTGGAAGAAGAGTATAGGAAAACTGGAATCACCCCAGAAGATGTTAATATTTTAAAGAGATGGGTTAAATCTCAGCCTCATATGCCAGATGAAGTAGATGGTAAGTATTTAAGTACATTATGGTTGAAGATAACGTATACGATGTTTTTGTGAGATTAATGATATATTTTTTTATGGAATAAGAAAGTGAGCAAGTACATGGCTCTCCTGATGGTAAGAGACAACCGTGGTGTTTATAACACCATAGATGTTATAACTTATAGGCGAGTCGCTGTCCTGTGGTCGGGGAGACCTAACAGTCTGGTGTGCAAGTCTACCGGCTACCCTATCCTCCGAACCATAACACGACATTGTCATTATGACGGTATAAATGAATAAGGCGGTGGTGGTGGCGGTGTTGGATGACTGAAGGTAATGGACAATGAGTTATTTAAGTATATTAAGGCCGAGTCAATTGAGGCGCAATGTAAAAATGCACAACAACATCTATTTTCAGATAGGGTACTAAATTTTAATTTATAAAAATAAATAAAATTAGAAAATCTGTATGTAATATTAAAATACACGCTTTGTACTAAATGCATAATATGTATGTTTAGAGGGCACATAATCTTTTTTTGAATTTTTATCTGTCTGTCTGTTTGTACCCGCTCCGGAACGGCTGGATAGATTGATCGATGGGACTTTTACTGGTAGACAGTTGATGTAATAAGGAAAGGCTTAGGATACTTTTATTTTAGTATAACTTATAATTGAAAAATATCTTTAGATGGCAAACCGTGTAACTTAAGTTAGAGCCCTGATGATGTTGTAAAACGCGAAACAGGTTGGCTATTTAAAAGATAATTTGCAATTATAAGTTATATGTGAAAAAGTACTTGACGTGTTTTTCATTTAAAATAGTTACTTATAATTCCCGTCATGAGAAAATATAATTTTTGTAAACAAACTTCTTTTACCAAGAAAATATTTTTACTGCGTGACAATAATGAACTGGCCATATTCAATCGAAATAAAATATATACGAGTTATATGAAAGTAACAACCTTTTAATTTAGTCTAATATTATTTGAAAAGTATCGTTTTTGCTTCGTGGTACGGGGACGCGCCGATCTCAGGGAATGCAAACCTCCGCCGGTTCGCTATTTAGAAATTAACGTCATTCGAGTTTTTAATACGAACGAATATGTTTTATTGCTTTATTAAAATCGCGGATTTTGTTGTTATCATTAATTTTGTTATTTTTTCGTTATCACTTTGTTACTGTTGTTAATTTTGTTAATTGGTGCCTTAATTTTATCGTTTTTGTTATTTGTTATTGTGTATTTACGTAGGTATAATGGAATGGACGAATAATAATAATATAATTATTATTCCTATAACTATTCGTATTTTTCCACGAATGCTTGCAGAAATTCCTTTACTAATAATTTATTAAATATTTAAAGAAATAAATATTTTTTCCTTTTACCCAAATGTTGGCAACTTCTGAACGTTTGTTTACATAATTTATACCTTCTCGTGACAGATAGTATAGTTGCTTTACCCGGGAATCGACGATACCTCTTGTGTCAAAGTCCGATTACTTCTTCGGTTCTCTTATCTGAGCGTGATATTTTTTTGAAAGAAGAACATGAATAAAAAAGGAATTAGTCACTTAACTTAAAAAATATTAAATTTATTTTTAGAGTTCCTTGAGAGTATCAAGGTAAAAAACGGGTCTCTATTTTTAAGACGCCGATATCCGCCTGTCTGTCTGTCATCAGGCCCGTGTTGGTTCGGGTGCCGTGTAGAATGCCTGCCTGCCTGGTAGGAAGTAGACCATCTACCCCCCTACCAGGCAGCTCGTAACTAATATTATAAACGAGAAAGTAACTCTGTCTGAACCGATTTTTAAGAAATTTAGTACAGAGATAGAGTTGACCTTGAGGAAGGACATAGACTACTTTTTAACCGACTACATTAAAAAGAGGGTATGTTTTTACGCAATAAGTATTATAAGCCGGAAAAAAAGCCCTTTGAAAGTTGTATTAAAATAATTCACGCTGGCGAAGCTGCGGACGGAAAGCTATTATAGCATACAGTATACAGACTATGACGTGGATGAAGCCTTAAGTGTTTTGAGGTTTTTGTTTAATTATTATATTATTGTTAAGCTCACAGTTTCTTTGAAGGTATAAGAAAATCGTGGCCATGTTCTAGGTGTGTCGCTGTCCAGTGGTCAGAATGTAAGGCCAGATATGCTCGCTTCTTTCGAGCTGCCTGGCAGGGAGGTAGATGATCTATTCTACTCAGGATATCCGAACTAGCACGTGGAAGATTATTATAAAAATACCAATATTTTCCAGGGTACATAGAACAAAGTATATGGGAAGGTTGCGAGCACTGTAGTCCGAATCACAAGCAAAGTCCGAAAATACAAAGAAGTAATAAAGAAGTATGATACAGAAGGAAAATTTTATAAGCATCTTTCAACCATTGTAATGATTGAAACTAATATACTTGACCGGATCGTTAGTAAAAAAATGGAAAATTTCTATAAGAACCATATAAAAAAATAATTATAACATATAATGATTGTATGTATATTTATGCAAGTATTTATGAGTGTATATTAATTATTGTTCATTATAATATGTAAATCTAGTCCGGGTACTATTTTACTTTTTGTTGATTTCGAAAAAGGGTTCCGTCAATTATAAAAGTGTTTGCGAAAAGCTGCTTAGCTTAGAACCCTAAAAAATAAGGTTTTATTGCATTACACTATCTATTTGCATACATATACATTTATTTAAAAGAGTTTATTCTAATATTACAAGCGGATACTTCAATTTTACTTATTTTTATAGATTAATAAATAAAAAATAAAAGTGAGAACCTCATCCTTTTTGAAGTCAATAAAAATTGTGTGATTTTCGTATTTTCATTCAAACTTCGGTTCGCTATTTTGAAATAAACGTTTCATTTCACTTAAAATTCGAGTTTTGAATACGCACGAATATGTTTCATGGCTTTATTAAAATCGCGGATTTTGTTGTTATTGTTAAATCTGTATTTTTTCATTTTAACTTTGTTACTGTCGTTAATTGCTGCATTAATTTTATCGTTTTTGTTATTTGTTATTGTGTATTTACGTATAATGGAATGGATGAATAAGAATAATAATAATAATAATAATAATAATAATAATATCATTATTATTTCTATTTATATTCTTATTTTTCTACGGACGCTTGCAGCAATTCCTTTAGTAATAATTAATTAAATATTTAAAAAATAAATACTTTTTTCTTTTGAACCTAAAGTTGGCAACTTCTGAACGTTTGTTTACATAATTTATACCTTCTCGTGACAGATAGTATAGGTTTTATTTTCAGGTTTCTTTTATTAATAGTGTTTTCACTGAATGAACACAAATACAATACAAAGCTAAATTTCGCCAATATTTGCAAAATTAGAAAAAGCTCAGTTGGGAAATCGGGCGCCTTAATACGCCGAAACCCGGGTTCAAATCCCAGTCCGATTGTTTCTTCTCTTTTTTTTCTTGAATTCTTTTTTTGTTAGAAAACTGTTCCCGGAAGCCCTACAGAAGCAAGAAAAACATTGTTAATTATGTCAAATACAATTTCAAACAAAATGTAATCTACCCACTAACAAAACACAGTTTTACATTACTATATATAAACTCATTTACATAATAAATACGACTCCATTGTTGTAAAAATTCGATACAAAAAAAAATCTGAAGTGAATATGTAAGTGAAGTTTAAAACACTTTTTGTGATATGTACAAAAGAAAAACCTTATTTAGATGTTGAGATAATGGCATTGAAGTTAGTATTTTTCCAGTTTCAACGTATTATATATGTATGGATTAATTGTACATATGATTAATCTATATTTTTAAAGGATATTATTCTTCACTTACATAAAAAATTAGTTTTTTTTGCATAATTAGTATTTTATATATCGGACGTTGCTATAAAAGAGCTGTTGAGCTAATTATTCGTGTATTATTTTGTACTCAACATGAAGATTTTAATTCTCTTTTTTCTTTGTTCGACAATATACGCCTACGAAGATATAGACGAGAACGAACACTTTGAGAATGTACTTAAGATGCCCGATGAACTCAAGAAACAACTCTATTGTTACTTGGACAAGGGACCATGTTCGGACCTGGCTGCTCATCACAAAAGTCAGTACCTTATGTATTTATCTTAATGCTTCATTTGTTATGTTTAGTGAAGAGTTATTACATCACACATTGGAGCCTCGGTAGTCTAGTGGTTAGTACTTTGGATATCCAGTCAGGCAGTTCAGGTTCGAAATTCGCACTGTGCCAATGATTTTTCTCTTAAGGTGGAGGAAAACATCGTAAGGAAATGTTGATTCGTGTATTAGAATTCGACCATTGTCGAGACTCAACTATTTTTGTATTTTTTAAATAATTATCTATACCTACAGATAATAAAACCGTAAAAGAGTGAATTCTGTACATTGAGAATATTTAAAAAATAATAGGTCGAGGCGACTAAAAAAACGGTACCTCATTACTAAGACTCCTGAACGGTAGTACCTACAGACAACTATAATCCTACCAACTTAGATATTTCTATTTTACGGCCCTACGAAGGTTTGATAGACAAACGACAATAAAATTAAGAAACCAGTTTAAACATATAGGTAATTACCAGAAAGAGATGGACGGACTTCTAAAAATTCAAGTAATGTTTTTGCTTCTAGCTTTTATTCGAATGGACCTGGATTTTTAAATACAGTAAACAGTTTTATTATATGGGTATAATATTATGTGACCAATGACAGTCACAATTATTTGTTACCTTTAAACGATTCTAACTGTAACATATATGGCGATATCTGTTGACTGGATTGAGTAAGCTTTCAATAGATGGCGTTATGTTAAAAGTAAAAACTTTTGATATAAGCTTACATATACATATAAGCTTACAATTCATTTATTTACAGCTACGCATGGCCGGGACTGCTACTTAAATATATAATGTCAATAATTTTACAGGTCACATGGAACAGAGTATAATCGAAGGTTGCGAACACTGCACTGCTAATCACAAGCACAATATTCACTTATTCATTAAAGCGGCGAAGGAAACATTTCCAGAATTATACAAGGAAATAGTAAAAAAATATGACCCCCAAGGCAAATACTACGATCACCTCATAGAGGAGGTGGACGCATTCTAAACTTAGTTTTACTAAACAGGCACATAGATTACGATTGACGTGAGTTACTGATTTATCCATATATGATACTATTTCTTTACTTATTCTCATAATGTTAGCGCAGCTCAAAAAGTAGACAGATTTCTTTAATGCTAATAATGTTGAATTATAAAAAAATAATCGCCTCTGTTGTTGTGTTTGTCGCTTGAGGTTCCGATTACCGGAGGGGCATTTGTTTTATGAGTTGAGTTGAGTTTTTTTCGTCCGCGTTTTTATTTAATACCTAAATTTCTAACATAAAAGTAACCCAAGCCATTACTAATTAAAGAAATAAAACATATGAATTCCTATCTGCCAGTGAAAGTCCCGTCAAAATCGTTCCAGTCGTTTCAGTGATTGGCGAGTAGGTACAAACCGATAGACAGACAAAAATTGTAATAAATGTTATTTTATATATGTGCTCGCCACTGTCGTGTTCTGGTTTGGAGGGTAGAGTAGCCGGTAAACTATCTCACGCAATAACCATCCCAGCCTCAGGTTGGCAACGCACCATTTCTATCTTTGGTGTCTATAGGCGACGTGTAGGTACCTATTTCTTACCATCAGGAAATCCGTTTGCTTGTTTGCATTCCTATTGGATACCTACATGTGCCTTTAGTTAGAAGCGGTTATTCAATTTATCCAATTTTATTTATTTCTATAGATAACGTTGTCTGATATTGGATTTATGTTCGATATAGCAACGGACCAGATTTCTTGCCACCTATCGTGGATTCATTTGCACCATTGCCCACCCCTTCGGGGATATTGGCGTGATGATGTTTTATTTTTCTACATATTATTTATTGTACATAGACGAGATAAGAAACTCACTTAAAGATCAGTATGTAGGTACAAAGGGTAGGCTGTGGGAGCTTATCTCCAACAGCAGGGATTTCTGCCAATTGATCAGTAAGGTACAAAAAAAAACACAGAAAAAGTTAATTTTGGCGTGCAATCAGGTGGGATTATAAACTGCGGAGTAATATCGGATGTATTATTTACAATTTTTTTTTCTTAACCGCTAATAATTTAAAATAATTTTGTTTTTCAGATTTACTCAGAATTATTGAATGGAACCAATGACTCTAGTTGAATGAGCACCCAATCAACAAAATTAGGAGATGCCTAATAGCGTATTTCACCTTTGTACATACATTAGCTGTCCCGGCGAATTTCGCACTGCACGCATTTAAGGGTATGACAATTGATGTTGCCTGATTTTCAGACCTACAGAACAGATCGGGATAAAGATTATCCAATATCCGTCTCCTGGTCCTAAGTTACCCCACAAATTTTCAGCGCAATCGGTTCAGCCGTTCTTTAGTTATAAATGGTGTAACTGTACATAATAATTGGTGAAATAAATATTTATTATAATGAAAAGGCAATTTCAAAAATAAATTTTAATACAATGTAGTATATAAATTATAAGAAATAAAAACTACTTGCGATCTTTCACAGTGTTTTTTTTATTTAGAGCCCACGATGAAACTCTAGAACATTAAGCATCAAGTATCTGCAGTCCAATAATACAAATAATCACAAAGGGCCAACAGAATCAGAAAACATAGATTTTATTAGTGTCTGCAGGTGTGATGAAAAACAAATGCACAAAGAAAAATAATAAACTGATTAAAGCTGCAAATGAGGCTCCTATTGTAGGTGATAGTTTAAAAATATGCTATTATAATTACGCTTCCAAAACTCAAACATTATATACCTACTTACAAATTGACAAATTGAGATAGTTAACTTATATAGACACCGCTTGAATTGTGAATTTCAGTTATATTCACAGAGTTCCTCGAACTCTGCAAAAGGGCATTTTATTAAATATAAAAATTGAAAGAAAATAAAAATCTTACAGCAACATCGTAGTATATTTTTGGAAATTTGATATTCATAAAATATAGGTTATTTTAAGGGTGATATACCTGGTAAATACAAACATACTGTACATGTCTCGTCTCCATAGTCATTATTTCATGAACAAAAGTAACTATCCTTTTTTAGAATAAACTTTTCGAACATAATATGAAATATCTACATTGAAATAAATTGTAGCCGCGTTCCGATTTAGTATTCATGTGAAATAAAATATTTTCTAGTCTATTTGTAAATTTAGAATTTACTATAAGATTAGTATGAAAGTATGGAAAAGGGGATTTGGTAAAGGATTATCCAGTGTCAGCCTCCTATAATACTAGGGTCTGCAAACAGTAAGCTTTCAGGAATACACATCGTCGGTAGTTCATCGTTCAATATTATATGTTTTTGTTGGAATTTGTTTAATATCTTGATCAGAAGATACTACTGTTAGCAAAATATGATATTCAAATGCATTAAACGTAGAACTTTTGTCACAACCGAATGCTTGTAAAATGTTTGGAATTAAATGCCCCTCCTTCAATCTCTTTTATAGTAGTAGAGTGCTACTTATTTAAAAAAAACGAAGACAAGTCGCTGAGTTTCTTTCGCCTGATCTTCTCAGTGAGTGGCGCGTTCGGATCCGGTGGTAAATGTTAGAATATATTAGCTAAACCGGCGAACTTCGTAGCGTCATGAAAAATAGATGTTGGCCGATTCACAGACTTACTCAATATGTTCACAAAACTTCATGAGAATCTGACAAACCGTTTCAAAGAGAACGAACATTGTGACACGAGAATTATATGTATAAAATAGACGCGTCACAAAAATAAAATTGCTTGTAAGTTCTATGTGAAATAAAATATTTTCTCTTCTATTCTGTTATAGCAAGGGAATTAATAGACATGGTGTAAAATCTCAATATTTTGTATTATTAGTATTTAGTTTAAGCTTATTCAGGTCTGGCATGCCTGCAAAGGTAAAAGCCTTAAAAAAATGATTGAAAAATAATCGTCGTCTGTGCTTGGTACAGGGAATTTTTTCAAAGGATAACCAAATTTTTTTCTGATATTCTAGACATAAAAACATGTTACATAAAAATGTCAAACATTTAAAATCACTCATAATTAATTAATTACGTCATTTTAAAATATTGAAAAAACTGCGTGATTTCCGCGTAAGTCATTGATAGCGCTGTTTCTCCAGAGTTTTATGTTTGTGTGCGAAGTAATTGTATGAATGACATTTATGTTGTGCTATTTTTCTTAATCAACTGTGCAATGTCAATGATTTCTGTATTTTAGGGA
>DVZL01007684.1:0-10629 GCA_018236625.1 Lasaia peninsularis
AAATATATATTATATATATTTAATTAAAAGCGGTTATTTTAATACTACATGCAGACGTTCCACTTTTGATTCTTTGTATACATATCAATGAGCCTGTTTTTATAAATGTGAAAAGTATGTATTAAATTTGTATGTACATTCTGTTTTCAGTCAAGTCAGAATGGCTTTGCCAAAAATAACTAAAATTAAAACCAAACCATGAATTAAAAACATATTCTGTCCTGAAGAAAGTTAAAAAGGCATTGATTTAGAGTGCGCGGTCACTGAATGTTATTTTATTTTTTACACGAGACATGTTCGACACGATATTATAGTCGGTTTACAAGATATTCCGAATCGTCGAGTTTAAAATTGATCCACTACAAAAATGTGCAGAGAATAATCATAGTAAACAATTACTAAGTATATATTTTATGTGTGTGTGTGTGTGTGTGTGTGTGTGTGTGTGTGTGTGTGTGTGTGTGTGCGCGCGCGTGCGTGCGTGCGTGTGTGCGCGCGTGCGTGCGTGCGTGTGTGCGTGCATGCGTGCGTGCGTGCGTGCGTGCGTGCGTGCGTGCGTGCGTGTGTGCTTGACTTTATACAGATAAATTAAATGTTTTTAAGGACTTTCATATCTATTTTGAAGATTTGTCTATAGAATATAGAATTTAGATTCATTTACAAGTACTTTTTTCCTGTTGTTGTATAAAATTGTGAACTGCTCACCAAGTTTCACCTGTTAAAGTACAAATATTTGTAGCTTCAAAACAAAGTACCTACCTGACATACAAACAAATAGCCAGATATGTCACATATTTTTCATTTTAATATTTTCTGCTAAAGAGCTATTAAAACGATAGAATGATTGCGATGCGCGAAATATATTAGTAATTATCACTAACAGTGAACAAAAAACATTAAGTTCAAAGTGGAAAAATGTATGCTGGACAACAATTCAAGCTTTTTCTTCACTCTAGCCTATAATTAAGTATATATCAGATGATATTAGGGTTTGCTACTTTATCTAGGAAATTATGACGAGGACGCCAGTTTTTACACAGAGCGACTGCCATCTGCAAGAAGAACAGAAGGGAAACTTGGTGCACAGGTTAGACCAAATTTGCATACACGAATTCAGATTTTCCCACCAAGTTTTCTTTTACCACAAAAGCGCTCAGAAAATGTACGTGGGTTTGAATAATTCGTTGGTATATGGGGTTCGAGCTTGGACATTCAAAACAAAACTTCGAAGCTAAGTCTCCGAAGCTCTTCAGGATAAAAAATCTGAATACTAATCTAAGCAAATAAATAATATATAATCTTAAAATAACCGCTCCATACTAAATGCATATGTATGTTTACAAAGTACATATACAAAAATAAAATTTTAAAATTTCTGAGTCTGTCTGTCTATATGTGGGTACCCGCTAATTTCTGAAACAGCTGGACGAATTTTGACAGGAGTTTACCTGGCAGATAGCTGTTGTAATAAGTAATGGCTTAGGCTACTTTTATTTAAGATAAAATAATTAAATAAAAACGCGAACGAAACAATGGTACGAAATCACGGGCGTAGCTAGCAATTAATAGATTACTTAAGAATATTTTACATATCATGTAGATACTCTTAAGTATTGTTTTAACATTTTATTGCAATGTTAGAATATCTAACGTGGTAATTCTGTATCATGTTTTCTCGTTGGTTGGTCGGACAGGAAATGTGCACAAATCCGACTTCGCTACAGGAAATTATGGCATAAGCGGAAACTTTCGTGATTTATAATTTGTGGTTTATCATTACTTTGAACTTGTCTATGGTTTGTAGATTATAATGTCAATTTACGTTTTACTAGCTGTGCACAGCGCTTTTATAAATTAATTTATTTTAAACACTTCTTAAATAAAATTCTAAAATAAAAGTAGCCTAAACCGTTCTTAATACATAAGCTGTCTTCCAGTGAAAGTCCAGTCAAAATCGGTCCAGCCGTTTCATAGATGGTAATCTTTTACGTCAGTGAAGTTATTAAATATGCTATCGTAAATACTGTCAATAGAAACTTCGCACCTTCAACATCCATGGTGTCTATAGGCAACGTCATTCTCTTACTCCATTTATCTACTTATCTTACAAAAAATAAGATTCTGATATCACTACTGAATCTGACGACATGACTTTTTAAAATAATTCAAGCACTTTATTAATTAATTGGTATTAAGTTGATGCAATTAAATTAAACTTTGCCTAAATGCCAATGTAAAAAATTTAATAATCGTGTCGTCGATTGTAAAGTGGACATACAGCAACAAGAAATGGCGAATACAGTGAAGGCATTGCTCATTGACCACAAGCTCGCCGAGCACCTGTCTGAGACGCTTCTGCTGGCCACCGCAGATGTCTGTGTGTGAAACCGCAAACATTCCACTGAACATATTTGCATGAGATTTGTGCTATTACATGTGTGGTATTTACATTATTATGGTTCGCTAGATGCGTCATGCCAGTTCAAAATAATACCTATAACAGTAGAAAGTGAACTAAGTATAGTTTAAAAAAATAGGCCAGTGTAAGTAGGAATCGCGCACGAAGAGTAAAAAATACATTTTTACACATAATTTTTTTTTCTGTTTTGATGACGTATATTTTTCGATAACCAGTGAATTCGTTTACTGCTTATTTGGCTTCTAATCACCAAGAAATACTATATTTTTACATACATCACTTGGAGTGTGAAAAAATGTCTATGATATAAAAGCATATAAATAATATTGTTATGGTAGTTTTTACGAAGTGGTTTTTTAAAAAAAATAATTAATTTAAAATATATTTTTTTTAAGCCAAGTGCAAATCAGAATCGCGCACGAAGGTTAAAATGTAAACTCGTCAAAAAATAGTGTTAATTGTGTGGGAACCACTTTTAAATATAATTTTATTCTGATTTTAGTATTTGTTATTATAGCGGCAACAGAAATACATAACATATTATATTATAGCATATTATAGCTATCACGGTTCATGAGATAGAGCCCGGTGATGATACACAGACAGACAGACAGACAGACAGTGGTCTTGGTTAGTACCGTATATTGTAAGATTACAATTATAATGAGGTCGTAGGTGGAAGTAGTGAGGTCCGCACATTCCGACCCCAAGATCTATTCAAAGAATGTGTAAATAGGACACTAATGCAGATTAGTGTATCAAAATTAATTCACATACATTACAATAAGAGAGTTATCCTATATTAAGTTCTTCTTGCCTTGCCCTTCGGGATGTGGGTATTTTGATATACTTATTTTTTATTACTTCTTAAGTATCGCTTTTGTGGTCTAGCTTAGTCGGTGTCCAACGACGTACGAGGTCTTGGGTTTGTTCATATGACTTGTTTTAGTTTATCTGTAATAAATAACGTTGCCTGACGTTGTATTTGTGGGCGATATGGCGACGGACTTGTCACCTGTCACATTGTCCGCTAATCTGTGTATATGTACCTCCGCTATTCCTTCTCGGGATTTGGGCGTGACGATATTTATTAATTTCATATTTTTATTACCTAACCTAGCTGTGCCTGCCCGCGAATTCGTCCGCGTTTTTATTTATTTATTTGATACATTTCTAAAATGAAATTTTAAACTAAAAGTAGCCAAAGACGTTATTCATTATATTATTTATCAGCTAGTGAAAGTCGCGTCAAAATTGGTCCAGCCGTTCCAGAGATTAGCGGGTACAAACAAACAGATAGACTGACAAAAAATCTAAAAAATGTTATTTCGGTATATACACTATGCACTTAGTAAAAAGCGGTTATTTTAATATTACATACAGACACTCCAATTTTATTTATTTGTATAGATTATCTAAATGTGCCTAAAGTGGCCATATGCTTGCCACCTATCACATCATGGACCCTAGTACCTTGGCTAATCGTGGGTGTTCTAGTATATCTACTGAGCTCACGAGTCGTGGATATACTAGCATACCTCTGCCCACCCCTTCGGGAATAATAGGCGTGAAAAAACACATCCGCTGATAGATTTACAAGCAAAGTTGCGTTCGTTAGCTATTAAATATAAAAATTCCTTTGAACTGCAATCAGGTGTTTTCAAAATGTTTACAGATCGTGCTCGTGATTATTAACGGTTATTATTTTGCGTCGATGCCACTTCCCCTTTCACCACGCTGGGTGGTCACCAACTCAAACCGGTGCATTGGAATAAACAAATCTCACCCTCGTCTCACTTCGCCGCCGTCCTGATTAACGAACTCTATACAAAATATGATGCTATAATATGATTATGTGATCAGCTTTACTTTTCATCCAGATAACTCAGAAATTTGAGCTGTTATTTTAAAATCGTAAAAACTTGTGTCCACAAATTGAATATATTCAAGAAATAAAAGATGCTAATTTTCAAGGAGCATATTTTTTCCGATTTATAATACTTATTGCGTAAAAACATTGTCTCTTTTTAATGTAGTTTGTTAAAAAATATCCTATGTATTATTTTTATGTATAAGCTTACTGTAAAGTTTAATTGAAATTTGTTTTGTAGTTTTTTCGTGTAATAGTAACAAAAATCTATACTTACAAATTTTTGCGTTTTGCTTATAGTAGGGCTATTAGGATTTAACTAAGGATAAATAATAATATCCTGTATAACTAGTGCTTTCTATTAGATTAGAGATCTTCGGTGGCCTAGCGGTACCCACTTTGGGCTTTCATTTCGATAGCCTTGGTTCGAACCCCGCCACGTACCAATGAGTTTTATTAACTCTTGTAGATTTTGTGAGTGTTCTTACGGTGAAGGAAAATATCGTCAGGAAACTCGGATTCATTGTATACGACCTAATCTAGGCTTGGGCCTAGTTTCCCTTCTGGGTTGCAAAGGTCAGATGGCTGTCGCTTTGCGTAAAAACTGGTGTCCTAGTCAAATCCTTTAGATTCTAGGTAGCCGACCCCGATATCATCTGATATAATACGGGATAAGACGGGTAAAGCGATTGAAAGTGTTAAAGAAATAGATTCTTACATTTTAATATAGATAATATTCTTACCCCTTAAATAACGAATTATTCTCATGTATGTCTCAAATCATTAGTTATAGATAATAAGCTAAACTTCGTTATAAAAACTTTTTAGTTTACATAATAATCGCGATTAATATAATTGTTACGATTGCATCATGTACGAAAAAAATCGAGCATGTAAATCGAACATGAAAGTGAGCATGTAAGCGAGTATGTAAGCAAGAATGCAACAACAACATTATTTAACAAAAAGTGACTATAGATGAACAATAGGTACATAATGTATGTGCGGTGGGTATAAACAGGTATTATCTGAATTGGAATTAGCTGTTTTAGGTTAGATATATCGTTGTGGCCATCATTAGCTGGCCGCTGTGATGCGTGACTCTTTATGACCCGTGACTCCACCCCTTCACCCAAAACGCCGCCACGTGCCCGGCTTAATGCAGATTTTTCCTCAATGTTCCTCTGTTGCTGATTCATTATTTTTGTAATTTTATTTTTGATTAAATGTAAAAATTCTACTGTTCTCTCAACATTCGTTTTATTTCTTCCTCTTCGTCCACGTTTTAGGTTGTTTTTGATTTTTGAAATGGATTTTTGAGGTTGTAAATTTTATAATTATATAGGTGCATCACAAAATCTGCTTTTGAGGTCTATGTACAATAGGTAAAATATCTTTTATTCTATTCTTGATTGAAGGTATCTCTTGTCCCTCTTTGTATTCGAGTGCTTTTAATTTTCAAATATAGTTACATAAACTAAGTTAGAAGTTCATAAATTTAGTAATTAGAAACTGCCATCTAACAATACCAAATCTTGTTTTTTGTCCTAATCATATACCGTCTTATTGACCAAATGTAGGGGATTTGACAAGGACACTAGTTTTGAAACTGATCATTTGATATTTTCAACTCAGAAGGAAAACCAGCAAAATTGTAGATTAGGTTTAATTTCAATACTCATTTCTTTAACTGTAAAACTCTGAAAATGAGTCTACTTGAGTTAAATAACTTATATATGGCGGGTTTGAACTGGGACTATCGGAATAGAAATTCGAAGTTAATCTAACGTTAATCAAGGATCCAAAACAATCCTAAAAACCACGACAAATTGTAATTTATAAATTACTAGCTGGCCGCCCGCGGCTTCGCCCGCGTGAATTATTTTAATAACGCAGACAACTTTCAAAGGGCCGACATTTTTCCGACTAATACTAAAAATAATACACTTATTGCCTAAAAACATACCCTATTTTTTAATGTAGTCGGTTAAAAAGTAGCCAATGTCCGTTCTCAAGATCCACTCTATGTCTGTACTAAATTTCATCAAAATCGGTTCAGTGGTTTAGGCGTGAAAGATATTCAGATAGACAGACAGAGTTACTTTCGCATATTTATAATATTATAGTACGGATTCACTTGTGAATTAGTATCTTTTAACGCCATCTGTTTTGGGTATCCAAAAATTTATACAAAAATTTCTTCAAAATGTCAGCAATTAAAATTAATGGATTAATTACGTTACCGCGTCAATGACAATTTAAAAAGTCTCAGATAACTTTAAGTTAATAAACAGGTATTATTTGAATCAAAATGAGTTGTTTCATGCCAGATTTGTCCTCACTGGTGCGTGACTGTTTATGGTTCGTTATTCGTTCACACTTTTACGCCAAAACAAAAATGAGAACTCGCAACTTTCTCGCTTGCCAATTCATTATTTTTGTATTTAATTTTAATTAAAAGTATTTTCTATTATAATGTGATCAGTTTATTACAATATGGAATATTTCTATATATACGTAAGTGATTTTTAATAGATATAATTGGTATGACCATATTTTGTGTGTTGCCATGCCTATTATACCCAAAGATAATTATCTTTACCTCTGTATGTACCTCTGCCTACACGTTCCAGGATATATTATAATATATACTTGTGTACCCACGATTAGCTCATTCGCTAATATCGTCATATTAAGAACCTTGATGTGACAGATTGTAACTCTATATCATGCACAAATTAAATCCCAGACAACGCTATGTTTTTCAGGTACCTAAACTGAATAAAACTCGTAGAACAAGTAACTCGACCCGGGAATCGTATTCGGGACGTGTGTCAATGTCGCTCGACCACAGAGTCATCTTTACATTTATGTGTTAGACAAATGATAAAAATTAAAAAAAATATGGGTTCGAAAATGTTGGGGTATCCAATAAAATGTTAAATTTAGAAAATTGACTATTTTTGCAGTAAAAAGGTACTTACACACTTCAAAACAGATGAAATGGAATAATATCTATCATAACTTTTGTTGATTAGTTCTAAAGAAAGTGCCTTCATTAAAGTACTTTTTTGTTATGACAGACGTATTAATTTATAAAAAATTAAATAAATACATAAATTCAAAATTTTGGAACCACAGAATTAATAATATTACACTTAAGATCTCCTACGATTTTTAAACGTAAAGTTTGATTAATGATTGAACGAACTAAAAAAAATAATAAACTGTGAAGAATTACGAAAACGATAAATGTTTTTTAACCTAAATAATGCTCACTTTAAAACGAAAAGTTTTGAAACTTGAAAAAAATAATAAAAATTGCTAAAATTACGAAATCAAAAAGTATTTTTACACTAAGTATTTCCGACTTTACACGTAAAGTTTGATAATAAAGTTGATACATAATTATAATGTGCCGTCGAAATCCAGTTTTGATGGCGTGAACTTCATTGTTTGAGAGCTTTGACGTGCTTTCGTTCTTCATTACGCAAGTAAGGCTTTTACTACAGCTTTTATGGCAACAATACATGTTTATAAAATTTACATACCTTCATTCCCACTCTTCGTGGCCATTACCTTTCCATTTGGTAAATAATTTAGGAGCCCTCTAGGACGACGGCCAGATATTAAAAGTGATGGCTCCCAGAGGTTTAATATTAGACTCCCCTCGTATTAAATTCTCTGTCACGCGAAATTCCCAAATGCATACGCCAGATATTTTTTGCACATGTTCATATTTGTACTTTTGTTCGCGGATTCGATACAGAATGTCGGTTTTGCGTTGATAGAGTTTTACAATTTCAAATATAGATATTGTACAAAAATGCAGCGGATAGGTAAATGCTTCTTCCGATATAGGAAATAATTAATGCTCAGAGACAAGAAACGTCGAATTGATTGGGATGTTAAGTTTTTTACGTAAGTTTACCGGCTTTTTTTCCATAATTAAAACAAAGCAGTCTCTAGAACTGACGTTGTGGCGGTTGGTAATATTAATCAAATCAAGTTATTTGTCATAAAAGAAGAAAATTCAGAAAAAGAATGCTTCCTTTTCATAATTTCGGTAAAAGAATTTATGTAAAATCAACTGGTATTTTCATAGTCTAGATTTAAAAAAAACAAGTTTTATATTTATACTTATCTAAAACTACTGACTTTAGAAATCAGCAATAAATATTTGCCAATATTCCGACTGTACATTATCTTTGATGTTTTTTTCGACTGAAACGTGTTGAAAAAAAATTGCTACTATATTTACATGATAAAACGTCAATTAGACATACGAGGGTCTTACTTATCCTAACACTTACCATCACAGCCTCAGGTTGGCAACGCACCCTTTGGTGTCTATAGGACACCACTAGGTGGTAGAGTTTTGCAACGACTCGCCCGGATTGATACTACCGCCTTACCTATTCCTGCCACAATAGCGTCAGTGGTCGCCATTGTCGTGTTCTGGTTTGGAGGGTAGGGTAGCCGGTAAACTTACTCACGCAAGAGGGTTACCATCTCAGCCTCAGTTTGGTAACGCACCATTTCCACCTTTGGTGTCTATAGACGACGTGTATTTCTTACCATCAGGAAATCCGTCTGCTTGTTTATCTTTCAATATCATAAAAAAGTAGGTACTTAATACCTATTTAAATAACACAAAAAAAATCGTAGAAAACATCTAAAGCTGATTATTTATAAAAGGCAATGTTCCTTACCGCTCCACATGTTTTCGTACCGATTTCGTTGTTCACACCATAAAAATACCTATATGGCTTTCCTAAAAAAAAACTTGATAAGTTTTTTGAAACATATGATATCTATTTCTGATGTTTTACATGGAGTTTATATTTATTATTTTCTAATAGGCTACTTAAACATTTGTAATGTAATATTTTGGACTATTGGACAACTTACACAAATTGATCTTAGATAACCTCAAAGTAAGCAAATTATATACTTATGTTATGGGTGTTAGTCAACGACATAAATACATAGCAATACTGAAATAGATAGCGTACGGATTACATTGATACAACTCTTAACAAATAATGGTTCTAGTGAGTTAATCTTAAAAGATAGGCATACACTGTCGCGGACATTTTTGTAGATCATTTCAAGAGAAATAATTCTTTAATATCTCTTTCTTTCTTGGTATCTTGAACCGTTTTCGCAGCGCACGCAACGGAAGCCCTTAAGGATGAATAATTTTCCCCGTTTTTTTCACATTTTCCATTATATCTTCGCTCCTAATAGTTGCAGCGTGATGTTATATAGCCTAAAGCCTTCCTCGATAAATGGTCTATTCAACGCAAAAAGAATTTTTCAATTCGAACCAGTAGTTCCTGAGATTAGCGCGTTCAAACAAACAAACAAACAAACGAGCGAACGAACGAACGAACGAACGAACGAACGAACTAACGAACGAACGAACGAACGAACGAACAAACGAACAAACGAACAAACAAACAAACAAACTCTTTAGCTTTATAATATTAGTATAGATAACAAGGGTATATAATCATTTCAATATCATTTAATTAATGTATTAATTTTAACTGTTGCTACATACAGCCGCGAATATTTTTTTTGTAATGAGGTTTTTAATCAATGAAAACACGATTAATGACCGTTTTTTATAACCTAAAAACGACATGAGATAGGGCAACCGTAACTAGGCAACTACTGTTATTAATAAAAATATCTTAGCAACAAAGCTCTGGTAAGCTTGGATAGGTTATTTAAAGGTATTAGATATATAATCCTCACACACCTGTCTCCACGTCAAGTCCCTTGGGTTATAGGTATAGTATCAAGTGCCGAGTATCATGCTTCCTACTTGCATAGCCTCTTCCACATTAACTACGGAAACTGAACCTAGCACCTACTTAGGTTATCTAAAGCCATCTTCGATCACATGTGATATCTGTTTTGTCAATCTTTTATCTTTTTTTGTAAACTAGCGACCAACTCCGACTTTGCACGGGTATGCCTACTATACATGTTTTATACCTACATAAAAACCTTCCTCTTGAATCACAATATATCTATTAAAAGAAACCGCATCAAAATCCGTTGCTTAGTTTTAAAAGATTTAATTATTCATAGGGACAGAGAGAGAAAGTGACTTTGTTTTATAATAGGTATGTAGTGATAAGGAAGCGAAAAAGCACACTATTCTCCTGATGGTAAAAGACAACCGTGGTCTATAGACACCATAGATGTTATAGGTGCATCGCTCTCCTGTGGCCGGAGTGTTAGGTCAGGCTCAGGTGTGCAAATCTATCTTACCTTCTGGACCGAAACACGTCCTTGTCATTATGGCGGTAGGAATAGGTAAGGCGGT
>DVZL01007685.1:0-10629 GCA_018236625.1 Lasaia peninsularis
GTAAAAACATACCCTCTTTTTAATGTAGTCGGTTAAAAAGTAGCCTATGTCCTTCCTCAAGGTCTACTCTATCTCTGAACAAAATTTCATCAAAACCGGTTTAGTGTTTTAGACGTGAAAGCGAGACCCATACAGACTGACAGATTTACTTTCGCATTTATAATATTAGTACGGATAACGTTATTGTATTTCGAAAAAAAGACAATCCCGCTGAGTTTATTTGCCGGATCTTCTCAGTGAATCATCAAAACGCGTCCAGCGTTCAGTTCCGGTGGTAAATTTTAGAATTATACTAACTGTGCCCGCGACTTCATTTTACACATTTTTATTTTACACATTTCTAAAATAAAATTCTAAAATAGAACTAGCACAAGCCGTTTCTTATTAATTAGCTGTCTGTAAGTACCGTCAAAATCGACCATTTTAGAGATTAGTGGGTACAAACAGACAGGCAGATAGCCAAAAATTCTAAAAAATACTGTTTTGGTATATGTACCTTGTAAACATGTACATGTATTATTATATGTATTTAGTAGAAATAGGTTATTTTAATATTACACACAGACACTCCAATTTTATTTATTTGTATAGATATACACGCGTCATAAGAACCGCTTGTGAGATCTATGTGAAATAAGAACTGTACAACTTAAATATCAGGGAATGAATAGAAACGTTAAACTTATTGTACCTTTCCGCTCATAAAATTAATTAAGTATAGTCATTAAAATACATACAATGCCTAATACACCATAACATAACCTAGGCATGTATGTGTGTTTGTATGCCTTTATATCAGAGATTATTGTTTGGTTATTAATAAACTAGTGCAGCCTGTGACTATATCCGAATGACTTTTTATGATATTGGAAGTCAAACAATCAGACGGATTTCCTGATGGTAAGAAATACACACATCGTCTATAGACACCAAAGGTGGAAAAGGTGAGCTACCCTGCCCTCCAGAACACAACAATGGCGAGCACTGGCGCTATTGTGGCAGGAAAAGGAAAGGCGTTGGTACCAATCCGGGCGAGTTGTTGCAAAATTTTATCACCTAGTAAAACTTATACACTTATTTATGGGATAAAACAGCGAATAAGCACACGGGTCTCCTGATGGTAAAAGACAAACTTGCCCTATACACACCATAGATGTTGTAGGTGCGTCGCTATCTCGTGGGGTGGTTATACCTGATGTGCAAGTCTATCGGGTACCCTACCCTCCGGATCGGAACACAACAATGTGGATTCCTACCCGGGCGAGTTATTGCACAGTACTCTACCACCAGTGGTCATGTTGATAGTGACTCAGTTAACCTATGCTCGCCTCTTATGAGCTGCCTGGTAGGAAGGCAGTTAGTCTATTCTGCATAGAGAAGTCGGACCAACATGGGGAATTTCGTAATATATATTGTGATGTATAAAAATATCATTGCAATTACCTCTGTAATAATCTGATGTAATAATACGTGTCTATTTATCTTTTTATAAATAATAAGTTATATAAAGTCTATGATACGAAGATAACACATTGGTTTCGTAGACACGAATAGAATAATTGGGAAAAATCTTTCAAAAACGTGACAATTGCATTATTATATTTGTAATGAAGTTAGGTTTATTTACAATGCTGTAATAAAATTACTTTTTTTGTCGCAAAGTTCCCACACTTAACTCGCGTTTGGACGCCATGACGTCATCAGGTCCGAATCTTTACATATTACAATCTTTAAACTGATTAAGACTTTGTTGCCCGTCTGTCTGTCTGTCTGTCTGTCTGCCTGCCTGCCTGTCTGTCTGTCTATCTGTCTGTCTGTCTGTCTGTCCGTCCGTCCGTACGTCCATCCGTCCGTCCACCCGTGAGTCAGTCAGTCAGGTAGTCAGTCAGTCAGTCAGTCTGTCCGTCTGTCCGCATCACGAGATGTCACCAGTTATTTCGTGAACAGCGATAGCTAGAGAGTTGATATTTTCACAGACGATGTATTATGATTCTGTTAAAATGTATATGATAATACTTACTTAATAAAAATTATCATATTATGTTCTATTCATGGTCTGTACATTCGAGATATTAAGAAAAATCACTATAAATGTTTTTTTACTGTAACTTTCAATATTTGTTTTAAGCTATTCCAGCTGATCAATCACAAAAAATAACATATTATTGTGGTCTTTGCGGTTGAACGTTGTAAGTGTCCGACTTTGACGCACGAACTTCATAGTTCGATTCCCAGGTTGCAACTTGCTCTGTGAGTTTTTTCGGTTTATCTGAAAAAAAATACCGTTGCCTCATGACTTTCCACCTGTCATTTCGTGGAACCTAATATAGTCTGCTAATCGTGGATTCATAATATGTACCTCAGCCTACCTCTCTGCGAAAATGTATTAAATAAAAAAAAAAAACAAAAAAAAATTGCTGAATGCCACTGCTATACCAAAGGGCACAGTTTCTTTGAAATTTCGATCTTTGTGCCGATTGGGAAAATTTATTATAATTACAAAGTCTTTAATACTAAATAATATTATTGTAATTTTATATGTGCGTCTGTTTGTGGTGGTACTACTGAAAACGGCTTGAGGAAGATTATTAAAACCGTAATCTGAACTACATAACTTCGATGGAAATCAGTCAAGCAAGCACGGAAATCTTCTATCGCATGAGAAAAACCACGGTGATAGGTTAGTATAACAGAGAACATGATCTGTGACGCTCGATCTTCATTAAAATAATCTGTTATTTATCCTTCCGTGTCCGCTTTTTAATTGACCTTTTTGGAGGTTACGTAATTTTTTACTTAGGCCCCGCGTAGACGAGACGTTTTGCCGCGTTTTGCTCCAAAAGAGTTTACACACAATGTTATTAAATAAATTGAATATGTTTTTTTTATACACAACGTGTAAATGTACAGCGGTCAGTCAGCTATAAATTATATTATGCTTTTAAAGAAATCTTGTATAAACTGACATCTAACTCTCAAATATAAACTAAATTTGCGGTGGTTACGCTACGCATTCTCCTACTAATATAATAAATGCAAATATTTGTTACTTTTTCACGCAAAAACTACTGAAAGGATTTTAAGGAAATTTTACAGTAATGTAGCTTATAGATTGAAGCTAGAAGCTAATTCCTTTGAAAATGCTTAATGATATTGCATAAATAATGAATAGAGTAATGAAGTTGGAGAAAGCTGGGTATATATGTAGGAATCGTGTATTATACTCGATACTCCTATGGCCGCCTATGGCCGCAAAATGTATATATTATGTATGTGCAATTACGATGCGCGTGCAGGCGTTTCCTAAGCGATTACGCTGAATAAACGCCCCGTCTGGACATAGTCTAGGATCCCGCGGGCAAATTCTAACAATTGGAAGCCATGTAGGTATCCAATAAGTTCTCATATTGTTAATTTGTTTAATAAACATGAATTAATTGCCGTCGTTGTCTTGAACCACGTGATAAGAGTCGTAAATAATAGCGTAGCAATGTCAAGTCTCAACGAGATGTAAGCAATACGTATTTCTAATGGATTACACTAATTGCCAGTCTGATATAAGTTTCGCAATACAGATTAGTCTCTTCGTGTGGTTGTAATTAGGGTTGACACCTTTCACAAAATAATAAAGCAAATGAAATAAAAAAAAAATTAAAAGGCTTTTTATACAGGCCGGTTAAGCAAGCCGTCTTTAGTCAATTTAAAAAAAAAACCCGTATCCCCGGAAAGGAAGGCGGAGGTACTAAATATGCAGCCACGATCAGCCGCCGATATTAGGCCTAGTGATGTGACCGGGGGTATGTCCGTTGCCATGTAGGGCCTAATTCCCGTTTGACCTGAGTTACCAAATCACACCCCTAGATCTAAAGGGAGCTAACTCAAAAATCTAAATTTTTGAGTTACGTATATCATAAAATTATCTACATGAAAACCTACCGATCAATAAAACAGATTAAATCTTCAAAGAACGATTAAACCATAATTCAAGTAATTTCGGCACGCAAAAACGATCAAACTATTTGAATGTTCTAAAATGTTCTGATAGAAAAGAAAATTAAAATTCGGGTTAGCTCCCTTTAGATCTCGGGGTGCGATATATGTAAAGAATAATATAATTTTCATTATTTTAAATATTTTTGTTCATCAAACATAAAACTTTAAAAAAATATGATGTGAAAAGAAATCTATAGAACATTCAGAAGAAAATTATTTGTTGAAATAATTTGAAAACTTATAAAAATAATAAAATTTATTGTTTCGATTGATTTCAACTCCACGTCGATGTAATTAAAACATTAGAAGTCGTTTGTTATTAACTTTTATAACTATTGTTAATTAACTTAACAATAGTTATAAAAGTTAAATTATCAGTAGTGGCTTATTATAAAACACTATTATTCATGTACGATTTTAAGGTCAGACTGTGAGAGGTAGCCCTATTCCAGTAGTCGTGGATTGCATCACTCAAAGATTTTTTAATAAGTATTCAGCGTTGTCGCCATTATCTAAAATGGCGCAGGCTAACTGCGTCTACTTTTGCCATTGTACATAGTAAATGAACCTCATCTGTCATTCAAATACTAACCACTAATCTAATGCCCGTGTTACAAAAAAATAATCTCAAACTTTATTAACTTTTTAGATGTTGCGCTGGCGAATATTTTATGTAATATTAAAATTATTTTCCATTTATTTTTAACGGTTCCGTAGCCCGAAGGGTTAAAACGGGATCCTAATATTAGAATCCGCTGTCCGTCTGTTTGTCTGCTTTTCAGTCACCAAGCTGTATCTCAAGAACCATGAAAGCCACAAAATATTTTTTTATAGATAGTTATAAGAACAAATACCAAAAACAGAATAAAATAAATATAGAAAGGTGCTATAAATAAAATAAACATATAAACATACAACCAATGGATTTTTTTTGTCGTTTTTACAGATCATAGTACGGAATCTTTCGTGCGCGAGTTCAATTTGCGCTTGGTTGATTTTTTTATTTAAAAGAAAAAAGGGAAAAAAGCCTTTTTAAAGGAGCCTTTATGCCATAGTTCTTTGGCATTATAGCATGATAGTTTTTGTGTAATAATACCTATAGACCATAGGAATCTATTCAACCGCGTCGTAAACTTGTTCTATCTTATAAAAGCATTTAAAAAACGACGGTTAAGGAAGTACAAGAAAGTGCAACCGACCGTTTAAATGTTTCTACAATTATGACGGCCAGTTATAATTTCTTGTCGTATTTATTTAATTTAAATTTTTAATATTTATCTTGCCATCATCATCATCATCATCATTTGCCAGTGTGTATTTTTTTTATCAAATAAAAAAATGTTTTGAGTTTTTTTTATTGAAATAGTTTTATTTATTTATTTTTTTAAATTTTTATTTTCCCGGCAGATATTGCTTTGAGCGATACGTCTTTCTCAACATATTTTTCTTCTTATTTTCGTTCACATTTTACAATAAGAAAGAAATGGTTTATCCAAGTTGGAATTATACACCTGAATAATAACTTTCGTTTATAGTATCAAATAATCTTCGGTTAACACCACACAACTATAAAATTGTAGTACTAACTTACTTGATCATAAAAACATATTAAAATAAATAAATATAGTCACGCCCCTATCTCCGTGAGGGTAGGCAGAGGTATGTACGGACCAATGAGTAGCCGACGATATTAAGTCCCATGATGTCACAGATGATTCGTCACCATATTAGGCAAAAATCCCGGGTTTCCTTACGGTATTTTCCTTCACCGTAAGAGCGCTCGGATAATGTACTTATTAGAAAATTTTATTGGTACATATGCATAAAATTTGTATAAATCTATACAAATAAATAAAAATGGAGTGTCTGTATGTAAAATTAAAATAACCGCAACATACAAGGTACATATATCAAAACAGTATTTCTTAGAATTTTTATGTGTATTTGTATCTACTAATCTCTAAATCAGCTGGACCGATTTTGACGGGACTTCCACTGGCAGACAGCTAATGTGACAAGGAGTGGCTTGGACTACTTTTATTTTAGATTGTTATGAAATAGTAATTAAATAAAAACATGAACAAAGTAGGGGGCAGAGCTAGTGTATATATTTGCGTTAATTATTTCAGTGTCCAATACTTGCTTGTAATTAAAAGTTGTTATTCAAATAAATGTTGTCCTAATTAAAACTCGACCGGACATAGATATCTTGACTTTAGACATTTAAATGACTAATGTGTTGATATCATTTTGCGTAACGCGAATATTTACTTGATAATTTTATACAAGCTTTGCCCACGACTTCGTCCGCGTTTGAGTTTAACTAAATAAAAGCAGCCTAAGCTAGTCTTTATTACATCAGGTGTCTGCCAGTGAAAGTTCCGTCAAACTCAGCCCAGCCGTTTCAGAGATTACCGAGAACAAACAGACAGACCGACAGATAAAAAAAGTGAATATTAATAAATAAAAATATCGTCACGCCCATGTCCCCGAAAAGGTAGGCAGAGGTACATATGCACATACAGTTAGCTGACAATATTAAGCCTCATGTGACAGGAAGCTCGTCCCGTGTCCGTCTATAAGTTATATAAAATTACTTCACAATCGGGTCAGGCGTTTATTGATAAGCCTCGATTATTGAACAAATTTAAAATGAAGTTAAATTTTGGTAATTATAATTGAATTTTATTATATTAAGGGTAAAATAAAAAAGACTTTCTGATTTATATATTAATAACATGAAATCAAGATAATTTTCAGGCAAAAAAGTATCTACAGTTTTAACTTCTATAATTCTCATATTTATTAGTAAAAATTTACAAATTATTCCTCTCATATTTCTCAGTACTATTTGTTATTTTTTAGAGTTCCGTACCCAAATGGTAAAAACGGAAACCTATTACTAAGACTGCGTTGTCCGCCTGTCTATCTGTCTGTCTATCACCAGGCTAACTCAAGTCCCCCAGGAGAATATAACAGATTGAACAGCATCCCGGTCATAGGATAGCGGCCTCGGTTGCTACTGATTATCAGGAGAGCAGCGTGCATGTTTGTTGTCATATTTCTTAATTTTATATTTGGATTCTAACGCATCAGTAACGTCTTTAGTCATGTCATTTATTATCAGAAAATCAGTCTTCTTGTGAATCTTTATATCCAAAAAAGTCCTGTATAGTGAGTATTAGGCAGACTTTTGAACTCGCACTTGACTACAGGAGATATTGTTAAATATAGATTATAATCTATATTATCTATGACTATAGACAATACCGGATGTCTGGATCACGGCTAAGAATTGGCGCCAATTAATGATATTTTGATCGATGATTCAAGCGCGTGTAGAAAATGTTTAGTGACACAGCAATGAAATGTTCAATCCACAAAAAAATATTTCACCATTCATTGCTTCGTTGGTGATGATCTTAGATATCTAATTATACATACGTAATGTATTCGTATTACTTTTCTATATTATAAGATAGCGAACAAGCACAAGGCCCTGACCCCACTCCATTTTAATATCAAGAAAATATTTTACACCGATTGGCGCGAAAATGAGATAGCGCAATGAATTCAATTTAGAATGACAGATTCCAAATTCAAATATACCGATTAGTTTTTTTTATAGTATATTAGCTTTGTGGAATATATTTTATGGAATAGAATAAATAATGCCTACCCCTACGGGGTTATGGGTGAAGCGGTTTATGTTTTTTTTAATACGTAACAAGGAAGTGGCTTTTATACACCATAGAGGTTTTAGGGGCGTCGTAGTTATTATGACGGCAAGAATTAATAAGGCGGTGAATCAATATCCTGACAACTGCTGCATGCACAGCATTTTACTATTAATGATCTCGTCGTAATGTAAAACAATTGTACTCTTATATTAGAAGTGGTGATGGGACCGAGCGCCAAGAATTAAAAGTGTATACCAAAACATACATTTACTTATTTTTTAATTCATAACAAATAAATATTTCCATGTAGATTATGCTAATGTGAATAATTTATTTCAGAAAATTATTTTATCTCTCAGAGGAAAATTACGTAAGCATTATTTCTAATGAAATTAAAAAACTAAATTCAAGGCCAAAATATATTCATTTTAGTGACGTATTTTTATTATAATTACATTTACAAAGACAATGTCACAACTATTGGACAGACACAGTATTTTCCTTATTCATTTACTTTAAGAAAGTAAAATCACAGATAATATATTTTAAAGTAAGAATCCTTCGTTGTGTAATTGCGAAAGTGTTCTTTTTTTAAAAAGTTCTCAATCGATGATTTTATATTTTTTTCCTATTTCAAAAAATGTTTAACCGATGATTTTATATGTTTATTCCTTTTTCAAAAAATGCTCAACCGATGGATTTATATGTTTGTTACTTTTTCTTTTTTGAAAAAAAAAGCCATTTTGGACATTTTAGAAGGACATGGACTACTATTTCCATGGAAGAGAAGGCAAAAAAGGCAAAAGGCAAGTGGGTCACTTGATGTGACCATCACCGGCTTCGAACATTCGCAATACCGAACCGAACCGAACGACGGATGCGTTGCCGAGCTCTAAGCCATGAGTATGCTAAATTTCGTCCGTTCCTGATCCGTTTAGTTTTTATGCTGATATCTCAAAGGGCTTCCACTGAAAAGCTAAATGTAGTTTAATAAGAAAGCGACGTCATTGGTAAAATTAGTTTTAAATATGAAAATATTTTGAGATTATCTAAAAGTTTATGATAAAAAAATTAGATCCTTACAGATTCACCTCTGCTACCGCCTACCAGTTCTTTTCTACTATATTCATTATTTTAATACCTTAAATGTAGCTACATAATGGGAAAAGGCTTTTAAAATCGCTTCAGTAGGTATTTTAATTATTTTTTAATTACAATTAAGAAAATATTTTGTCAAAAATGTCACACTTACATGTAAAATACGGCTGCTGAGAATACATAAAACGTGAAAAATATTTTTTATATTTGTAAAATTATTTTTGGAGTTCTTAAATTGTTCGTTTAGTTAAATCTTTTTTTTAAAAAAATACATTTTGTTAGTTTTAAACAAATATACGACCATATATTTATTTTTCACTACTTTTTCAAAAAAAAAAACTTTATATCTTACGCTTTTTTTTCTTAAAAAAATATAATAAAAATATATAAATCCAATTAATCACACGATGTTACATTAAATACGACAACGTCATTCCATACAGCCAAATATTAGTATTTTTTTTACACTGTTAGGCCCATATTAGCTTACATAAAAACAACATTGCGACAAGCAAGCTTTGAACACCCTTTATAAATATCTACGAACGTAACACAGGGATGCCATTTTCGTCATTTTTGTACACTTCTTCTCAATAAAAATACACTTCACTTGGCACGAAACACTTATCGTTGTATTCAAGCTTTTGTTCGCGGAGTACGCGGTATGTCAGAACACTCTCAAAAGCGGCGAGAGACTGCACGGTGTGCAAGGCTCGGAACACAGCCATGCGCCTTGTTGAAGACCTCATGCTCCGTATTCATGGTCAATGCCAACAACTTCATGGTTCCTGTTGCCGAAATGTAGATACCGGATAGTGTACGCGGAAGTGACACATGCTCGATGTGAAATGGGTTTATCCTACTAATATTATAAACGCGAAAGTTTGTAAGTATGGAATGTATGTATGTTTGTTACACATTCACGCAAAAGATTGGAGTGATATAAAAATAACCGACCAAGTGTGAGTCGGACTCGTGCACGAAGAGTTCCGTACATAGGTAAAAACGACGTTTGCCACGTAGGATCCCGGGTTTGTTTTCCAGGTCAGACAACTTTTCTTAATTGTTTTTTAGATTATTCCGAGTAAGCATTACCTACATTGCCCGGGATTGGAATGGACCCGAAGTGGCGATAGGCTTGCCAGCTATCACATCAAGGCCCTAGTACCTTGGCTAATCGTGGGTGTTGTAGTATATCAACTGGACTTATACCAGCACACCTCTGCTTAATTACAATTATTTTAAGATACGACAAAGAATTACTCATTCCTTTGCGAAATAACAGATATATAATAGGAAGGAAAATATCACTATTCCTTTGAAAACATATTGTAAGTTCTAATATAGGGCTTCCAGTGACCGGTTCTTATTTTGCCGACCTGTATGTATGTACTAGCTGTGCCCACGACTTCGTCTGCTTTTTCATTCAATTATTTTATTTTATACATTTCTAAGCTAAAATTCTAAATAGCTCCAAGAAAAGTGTTTTTACAAAATAAATGAGGTGTTCATAAATAAAATATAATAAGCATAAACATTTAATAATATTTGTTATGTATAGATTTTTTTTGAATTGACTAATTAACTTTCATTTTTACCTTCTAAGATGTAATAATAATTATTATGAGAAAATATTGTGGACATATTAATATAATTAAGTAAATAATAGAATAGCAATTAAGTAATAAATACAAATTATTAATTTTATATTGTAAAATTTTTGCACACCACTATCTGGTAGAATATGTTGATAAAAATCAAAATATTGTAACATCTCCTTAACACACATTCTGCAAATAAACTATTATTATTTTTATTAAAAAAGTAGTCTAAATATGTTTATTAAATTAGCTGTCTA
>DVZL01007686.1:0-10628 GCA_018236625.1 Lasaia peninsularis
GACCATGTCTTTCTTGAGTAGGCTTTTTGCAGCGGTAACCGATATCCGCGCGGGCGAAGCCGCGGGCGTCCGCTAGTATAAAATATAACGCAATTTTTTTCATTTTTTAAATTAAGGAAATTTGTCCCGTTTACAGGTAAAAATTCTAAATCTACCCACAATATTTGAACTTTTCAAAGAACATTATTGGTAACATACATTTCGTTAATCTTCAATTACAAAAATTCAACTAATTTGAAATTGTCCAAATTGTACTTGTTTCATCATTGATAAGATATAGACACTGCCATAGAAAACACGTCATTTTTAACGTATTTCTGTTGTCCCGGGTTCGATTTCCTAGAAAGTTGAATTCAATTTCCATTAGCGACGATGTTTTCGTTTTCAAAATGGATAAAAAATACATATTAATAATATTATTACTGGCAACATTAAGATCGCAGATGCGGAGTTTCAAAGGCAAAATATAATAACGTTACGTAACGCTCCCCGACGGATGACACCAATTCCCCGACACAGCCGCAAAGCGAAGAAATAAACATCGACACTTCAAATTGGCTCAAGGATATGATCGATAACGCACTGGTGCAAAAAGTACCCGTGCAGGGGCCCGGGGAAGGTCGGTGGGGGGGGGGGGGGGGGGTGGACACGCTATCGCCGGGGGCAGATGAAATATCCCTTCATAAATCTGCCACAACTCAGCGCTCACTGCGTTGTCTCTATTTTGTCCTATATCAACAGCAGTCGACGAACTTTTATACACCAAAATAGACATAACTACAGTAACATATGACAAATAGTTTTTAAATATTATAATTTTTATAAATACATCTTAATATACATCTTAATAAAAATCAATTTTTCATCGTAGTATAAAACAAAGTCGCTTTCTCTATGTATATTCCTATGCATGCTTAAATCTTTAAAACTACTGATCGGATTTTGATCTGGTTTTCTTTAATAAATAAGGTGATTCAAGAGAAAGGTTTTTATCTATATAACGTGTATAGTATACTCGTGCGCAACCAGGGCGGGTCGCTAGTTATATATAAAAATTCAACGGCATTTTTCGTTGTTGTTTTATAACTCAAGAACGGGCTTACCTATCTAAACCAAATATTTAGGCTTTGTTTGATTAATTAGTAGATGGTTTATGTGAAGTTTGCACAAAATCGGTGGATATTTTTGTAATGTAAAACAAATGAATTCAATAAATGGAGGATCATTGTGTAAATGGGGATTTTGCAGTAAAACTGAACCTTTTTTCAGATAAGGATTGTGCTGTCAAATTGAAGCTTTTTTTTGTTTGAATTAATGAATTTGATGTTCCAATTTTTTTTTTCAATATTTCACTTTATACGTAGCGAATCACATAGTGGGCTGCTAGTAGTATATATAACATCCGTTGTATATATGTTCGCGTCAAGAATGTAGTATCTATCAATCACTGAAAGTATTAAAAAAAAATTGTCACCTCCGTCTTCAGTAAGGGGTTTGTAAGTATGGATGGATGTTTGTATGTATAGATGGATGTTTATTACTCTGTCACGAAAAAAGTAGTGCACGGATTTGAATAAAACTTTATAGTAAGATTAAGTTACATGAGAATAGCACATAGGCTACTTTTTAAACAAATACATTAAAAAGAGAGTATGTTTTTACGCAATCACTATTATAAGTCCGAAAAAAAATCTGCTCTTTGAACATTATTTATATTATTAAAATATACGAGTGCGAAGCCGTGGGTGAAAAGCCAGAAATAAAATATATAAATACAAATTCGAGTTTTCAATATGTACGGCATGTCTTCGTCAATAGAAGTTATTGATGGCAACACAGTTACGCAACGGCTATGAAAAAAATAACGTGGCACATTCATCATGCGATGGTCACGGATATTCGAGGATATATCACCATGAAATCGAGATGTGGAAACGTGATTTATATTTCGAAATGACTAATGGGATAGACAATCATAATATTATCTCAGATACGCCTAAGTCAGCTTGCGTTCGATAATTCCCACGTTTAATCTTATAATCGGAACGACACTATTCACATCAGTACATATTATAAAACAAAGTCTCTTTCTCTGTCTGTCCCTATGTATGTTAAATCTTTAAAATTAAGCAACGGATTTTGATGCGGTTTTTTTAATATATGGAGTGATTCAAGATGAAAGTTTTTATGTATATAATATGTACAGTGTACCCGTGCAAAGCCGGGGCGGGTCGCTAGTCTATGTATAAAACAAAAACGGGTTTGTTACAACACTTATAACTCGAGATTATTCTGATTCGTCGGACTTGTCTCCGCCCCGAACAGCATAAAATATCTTAAAAACAATGAAATCTCGATGACTACATGATCATGAAAGATGAATCATTTTCATTAAAAGTATCGTACCTTTGAAAAAAATGTTGTCCATCCTGTCAATCACTGTAAGTAATTATTGATATTTACATGCATGCGTTCAGTAATGATGAAATAATAATTTTGTGTAAATTATTTTAAAAGGGTGAATAAACTATTGTCTGTATCTTTTTTAACCAATTAAAAAGGTTGCAAAGTGCATTAAGCAGATGTCAGATATATAGAAATAATGACAAATTATTAACATTACGTGTGCATACAGAAATTTATTTAGTGTAAAATTAAAGTTTCTATTACCGAAACCAATTTCTAAGATTTATTCTATTGCTTAACGGAAGCGCGTCTTTTTATGTTGGCTATGATTTTTCTACGATAAATAATTAACTACAAAGGTTTAAAAGTGCAGAATCTAAAGTATTAGTCCATGGTCTAAACTATTGTCTATGTTTCGATCTATGAACTAAATTATTGTCTGTATCTCGAAAGATTTTGTTTTTTTTTATCTTTTTGTATGTATTATTCATCATAATAAAATACTTTTATATATATCGATCTATATTTATATATTTACATTTATTTCATATTAAAGCCTAAATTAGTTCTGCTAAAAGGTAACAAGACATTCATTGACTGTTAGGCGTATTAGGACGTACGAAGTTCACCGGGAGAGCGGGTATTATATATAGTTAGAAAACCTACACATCAAATCTATTGTTAAACATAAATATCATTGATATAATTAAATTTCTCTGATAATGGAGTTCAAAGACAGGACAAACCGTGGATGATCTATTTAAAACGAATTTGGACTCATTAAATTCTAAATTCAACTTAGCTTCTTCAGTTTTAGGGTTCCCTACCCAAAGGGTAAAATACGGTACCCTATCACTTAGTCTACTAAGTCCGTTTGTCTGTTAACATGCCGTATCTCATGATGCGTGAAAACTAGACCGTTGAAATTTTTACGCATATTCAAAAACATAATAAAATAAATATTTTAGGAATGTGATTTTAAGCCGTTTTTATATATAATGGTACAAAATCCTTAGTGCGTGAGTCCGACGGATTGTTTTTATTGTTGTAAGGGACCTGATGCTGTTACTAGAAAAAGGTGGAACCTGGAATGTCTATTAGCGGCCATTACTCGTATCACTAAAGTCAAAAAACAAAATTCATAATGTACAGAAACTACGCGTCTACGAGCAGTGTAGCACAACGTAGAGGTATGTAGCTCGTCGCTACGAAGGCAATTAGAATTAAATATTTTTTTAACGTAACCGTCATATTTGTACAATTTGAAGTTATAATCTTGAATTGTGACGTCATTAAGACAAGGAAGATTTTGGGCATGACTGGATGAGTACCGCGCCCTTATCCTGTACTAAATATTCCTAGACAAATTTTATGGATCAATATTAAAATAGATAAATATTGGTAACTATGTAATTAACAAACATCCAGACTTGATAATACTAATGCCTTTGTCTCCGGTAGTAATCGAACCCGTGTTTATTGGACTTTTGATGAGATGAAAACCAGATTGTTTTCATCTCATCAAAAGTCTCTTTAAAATTGCTAGTAAAATTCTGTACAATGCTAATATCCGAACAGTGGTATTCAGTACTGTCAGAGTATCGGTTATAATTTAATTGGTTATTTGAAAAGTTTTTCAATCTGCATGAGAAATGCGGCAGCGGTCGGGGCTCTCATTGTATAACATTAAATAACTATGTTGATTCAGGGCTTGTTTTAAATAAAATATTTGCTCTCGCTTTTACTAAATTGGTTTTGAATTAAATGTTTTAATCATTACTTGTGTTTTTTTTTATGAAATCCCTATTCAAAAGTTAAGTTGTTGTTTAGGGATGATACAGAGGAGGCCGAGATTTTAGGTATTTTGCGTAAGTTAATCATAGTTTAGAACCAGGATGTAGAAACCTGGTTTAAATGTATTTTAAAGGTTCGGAATCTTAAGGGTCAAAACGGAACCCTATCACTAAGACACTTCTATCCGTCTGCCTGTCTGTCACCAGGCTGTATTCTATGAACTGTGATAGGTAGAAAGATGAAATTTTCACAAATGATATATTTCTGTTGCCGCTATAACAAGAAAAAACAGAATAAATTAATTATATAGAGGGAGCACCCATACAACAAACGTGATTTTTTCCGTTTTTATAGATACGGAAACCTCCATGCGGGATGTCATTTACTAATAATGACACACGTAACTTACTAGTACGTAACGTACTAGTAATAACAGGCCGGGTTTTTTTTACTAATAATTATGTGGGTACCTAGTTTTAACTATTTCATATGGCCATAATCATAGACAACGTGAAAGTCTATTGGTCACCCTAGCCAACAGGGAACACGACAATGATTGTATTGGTGAAATAAAAAGTCATAGATGGCGTCTTCACATTTTTAATTTGTTGATTGAAATTTATTGTTCAAATAGTCGACCGGATTTACTTTTTGCATCATTATCGAAGCTAAAACTTAAGTTTTTTTCCATCGAATTATAAATTATATGTAAAAAAACGAGCAATTCTTTTATATTATATATATATAAATTTATTTATATATTTATACCGGCGATCTCGGAAACGGCTCAAACGATTTCGGTGAAATTCGGTACCTGGAGGTTTTGGGGGGTAAAAAATTGATCTAGATATGTCTAGGTCTTATGAAACTGCGAAAATCACGACATCTATACAACTCTGTCGATAGCACTTGATGTAAAATAGTCCCGACTCCAGTTTTGTAAACTTCACATCAATTTATTGCAATGGCAATATAGAATTACACAGCCGAGCTCGGTCGCCCATGTACTGTTTTTCATTTAGATGAATATGTGGAAGTTTCACCAAGCGCCAACGATGAAAAATATAAAATATGGGGTCGTCACATCTCCACATCACATTTTATAGTGTCTTCCAGTACATGCATCAAATTTAATGTGATAAATTTTTACATGTTTAAGAGACTACGTAAAGCACCACGTCTCTACGCAGTTTGAATGTTCAAAAGCCCTCCTCAAACATTTAAAGCATTACCGAACTATATATCTATTTACGTATGAAATATGAACCTTTTACTCGTATACTATAAGTACTCAGGGCCCATTATCACGTACCTCAGCATCGCCTCTGTGGTGTAACGGTACAGGTGTCGCTTGTTAAGACCATTTGCCACGTAGGGTACCGGGTTCAATTCCTAGGTCAGGCAACTTTTCTTAAATGTTATTCAGATTTTTTTGATTAAACATTCCATTGCGGGAGTGGAATTCGCCCAAAGCGGCGATAGGCTTACCACCTATCACATCAGGGCCCTAGTACCTTGGGCCATGTCTAATCGTGGGTGTTCTAGTATATCTACTGGACTTATGATTCGTGAATACACTAGCATACCTCTGCCTACTCCTTCGGCGATAATAGGCGTGAAGGTACTCAACAGCTTGATTGTATTTTATTATCAGAATAACTTTACTGTAATTATCTTTAGTCTCGAAATTAAAAATAATAGGTAGTAAATTCGCGTCAATGGAAAACTTAAGTAAAAATATATGGATGTAACTCGGTGGCTTAGTGGTACGCGCTTCGAGCTTCCACTTCGGAAGTGCAGGTTCGAGGCTCGTCATTTTGTTGAGATCACTTATCAGTAGAGGCACGTACTCTTTTCATGGGGAAATTCTTGACTGTCAATCGTATGGATTGTTTTAGGTACTTCAAATTATCATGGCGTTTAGAGCAAGCTGTACTCTCTAAAACTGACCATGAATCATAATCCAGCGGATAAGATTGGGACTAGACAGCGGCCAGTCTTCAGCTCTGATAAAGTCCGAAAGACTGCGTGTGCCGAGCTTTATGACCCGGCGCCGAGTCTTGCTGGAAGGACCATACTTGGTTATTGAACATGGTGTTGTTAAGAGGCTTAACTACCTTCTCAAGAGTGGTGTCTTGATACACTTATGCCGACGTTTTGATACCTTTTTCATAAAAATATGTCTCAGTCACTCCTTCATAGCTAACACCCCACCAAACCATCACTGAAATCGGATAATGCCCACGTTGCATTCTGTCGACTAATTGGGAAGCTTCCTTAGAGCTTTAAGCATAAATACAGGAATTTTGTTTGTTAAAATGTTGCTCAATTGTAAACATTTTCTTATCCGTAAACAGAATTTTTCTATGACCTCCCTTTGCGTACCGCTACAGTAGTTGTTTCGATTTTACCACACTATTTGTCTTTTATTTACCAGTTAAAAAATGACCAGTGCGTCTTTTATAGGCAAGTCCTAAGTCATCTCTTAAAATACGCGACATGGGTCTAGATGCTATCTTCATTTCCTGAGATAAAATCTTTTGCTTTTGGACAGGATTTCTTTGAATTATTTTCCTTACTGCTTTGACCACCTTTATCGTACGAACACTACGTGGACGGTCAGATCTTTCTCTGTCACAAATAGAGGAAGTCTAATATTGTACCTATTATTAGCCCGGTACAAAAATATTTGACTAATTGTCTGGAGAGTTTTAAAAATTGCATTGGTTCCATACGTACTTTGTGTAATGCAATTACAGCGATTCGGTTCTCTATATCACCTCACTCCATTTTAATATCGCAAAATATTGTTTAGTGTGCCAAAATGAACAATTGTGTAAAAATGACTGAAAAAATTATGATGTTATTGAAGTTTTATACTTATGCATTGATTAGACTAAAATAAAATCCTGGGGCACGTCCAATATCCACAGTCGTCGATTCACATGTTTGTTTTGAAGTATTACAAGATAATAACAACGAGTATACATTTGCGCATATTTTGAATGTCCAAACCCGCTTGCTGCTGCTAAAGATGTCATCTGTGACAGAAACGCCAAAATCTCTTTAAATACGAAAGTTATCTATAAAGGAAAATCTAACATATTTATTACCCGGTGAGAATTTTGGATGGGGTTGAGGTACTTATCACAATTATTGAATTTCCTGAACATGTTGAGCAAAATTTAGTGTCATTTTGTATAATTTTGTTCAGCAAGTGCGCCCATGTTAGTGTAGAGTACCTACTTACAGTATACCTATCGTGTAATTTCTCGATGCCGCCAAATCTCACTCATAGAGCTTAGGTAGGGATGCCACCGCTTTACCTAAGACCCTAAATTTATAAACTCTTAATTTTTTACGAAGATCTGCTATTTTGAGGTTGATGCAAATGGATTTAACTTGAGTAATAGCATCTACTTACGCCTATTCGTTTTATTTTCTTTTGAATAACTTTTCATGGATCGTAATAAAAGTACATAAAATAAATTATCAATTTAGTAAGCCGTTCTCAAGTTATTGTGTGATCAAGAGATCATCTATTTTATTAAAATACTAACTGTCTGAGATTTATTCGAGTAATTTTAATATATAAATGCGTTTAGGTGTCGCCTAGCGTACATATTGTATTTTAGCCTTAGCAGAAATTATATCACTTGTTGTCCCTTTAATGCTGTCTTATAAAAAACTTGATTTTGATTTTCTTCTCTTGTACCTATATCAAATGACCTAACTCATTGTACTTACCTTGCTAATAATAATTATCGTACCGCCATTGGTTGAAAATATTATATTACATTCAAAGAGCTCAGTTTTAGAATCACTATGTAATATGCGACCTCGTAATAGATCTGAGATAATTTGTCTCAAAATGGTGCAGAGGTTATCGTCGTCCGTCATCAGTTTACAAATATATCCATTGTTAAGCTCCAGCGACATATCTGTTTGGGAGATGAAATATACAAAAATAGACAACCAAAAACTGATATTATGTATATTATTCAACTATTCCGTATTGTAATTGCAAAAAAACACCATCTAATGGACACAACTCACAGTGTTATTGAACGTTGTTTTTAGTGTTTCGTTCTACTAAGATTTCACTTTCCATTTGTCTGTCTGCCCTACATGTAATCCTACAAAAATGTGCTCCTACACATTAAGTAGCGTGTCAGATTAAAATTATATAGTAGTGGTTTTGCCATTGTGCAGTCATATTTTCCCTACAATATTATCGATATACCCCTCGAATACTTCTTTATTTATCCCTGATATGGCAGCTGAATTAACCGATGTACTGCTTGCTTGTTTAATTAAAGTCTGTGAATTCTGATTTTTGTATATTTTTTCAGCTGTATGCGGCTTAATGTTGGGAACGAGACTTGGTTTCCTTGAGAAATGGATGTCAGGTCGAGCGGCGGCACTGGCCACAGCTGTCAAAGCCCACTTCAGAGCTCAGAGGGACTCCTACTACGGCGCCCCCATTTGGAAATTCGCCTCAACTTCCGTGTACAAGACTTTTGTGAGAAGTGAAGAAACCATACACACGTGAGTAAATTCAATGTATTTGCTTACCCCGTGTTGGTCCGGGTCCCCCGTGTAGAATAGACCATCTGCCTCCTTACCAGGCTGCTCGTAAGAGCATAGGTTGAGTGATTCACTTTCAACATAACCCACTGGTGATAGAGTGCCATGAATCAACTCGCCTGATAGGGATATCCATCTCCTCGCCTATTCCTGCCGCCATAATGGTATTGTGTTCCGGCTCGGATTGTAAGGTAGCCGGTAGTCTTGAACATAAAGCCTAACAGCCCGGCTATAAGTCAGTGGCTCACCAGCAACGTCTATGGTGTCTATGGGCCATCAGGGGAGTCGTGTGTTGGTTCACTGTCTTATCTTAAAAAGCAAATGTCTCATCTCTCTCTTGCAAAGACAATCAACTAAAAAAGATGGTATATATATATCTATCGGTCGATATAGCTTCAAACAGTAACATTACAAGGGCGAACAATGATGTAATAGTGACATAAATAAGTAGGACGGTTGTACCAATCCAGTCGAGTTGTTGCAGGATAATCCGACTTACTGACAGTCCAGCGATCTAAATAACTAGACTATTATACCAGCGTGCGACGGTGTCATCACATACCTACTTCACTCGTATCATAATAAGCTCTTTCGCAGGATTCACGCGATAAGGATAAAAAATAACAAAATAATTTTTATGAGCGAAGCTCGTAACTTAACTAAATATATAATTAATTTAAAATATTTTATACGTCAATATACCTTTAAGAACTACATATAAGGTGAGTAATATATAGTAATATGTCGGTAGGATAGTATCAGAACTAATGGAAGAAGCGAAGTCAAGAAGTAGTGGCGCGGCCAACGACGACGCCATGCAGGAGATCTTCCTCAAGATACTGTCCAACCCCGAACTTGACATGCGAGACAAAAAAGCCGCCGTCATCGACTTTATCACCGCCGGCATTGAGACGGTTGGTGTTGCAATATTATTATAATTATATCAGGGCCAAGGTTTGTAAAGAAAACCTCAATAACATAAAGATAATTACGATTAGAATTCTCCTTGTAGTTTATTCGTTCTTGTAAAAGATGAGACTAGTATTGTTTTACATTATTATATAGTTACTAGCTGAACCGGCGAACTTCGTAGCGCCCGCACTTAGGGCTATGAAAAATAGATGTTGGTCAATTTTCCTAGATACTTAATATGGTTTCAAAATTTCATGAGAATCGGTCAAGCTGTTTCGGAGGAGCACGGGAACGAACATTGTGACACGAGAATTTTATATATGAGATTTAGTAAAACAGTAATTTTTACATGTTAAAGAAATACTATTGTATAGACAGATCCTCTTGTCTTCTTGATCGTGTCTATTGGGTATATCCATCGGGGCAAATTGTCCCAGGACCACTTACACTTATTACGACCATCCTGGCAAGCCTCAGCAGAACCTATATTCTTCAAAGGAGCCCGGCAAATCTACATGTACACTGACATTATAAAGATTTGATTGTTTCTTGATATTGAATAGGCTCCGAAACTGCGGGACCGATATAAAACATCATTTTTTACTATTAGAAGTCTACACTATCCCTGATTAGCATAAGCTTAGGCTATTTTTTAACGCGAGAAAATGTCTCATTCCTATGTTTTAAGGGGTAATAGGACAAGGGGAAGAAATAATTATTCTTCCGTACCTACTTATCTTTTTCACATAACTTCTAAACGGCTGAAAAATTTTGTATATGTATTTCCATGATTTCACAGACATTAATGTTCTTATGAGGTTTGCATACCTAGTCTATCTATTAAACTTATTTTTGTATATATTTAAGTATTTCTATGTATTAGTATCGTTGTCTAACACCCATAACACAAGCATATAATTTGCTTACTT
>DVZL01007687.1:0-10628 GCA_018236625.1 Lasaia peninsularis
ATAATTAAAAACTTTTATTTTGTAACAACTTTTAACACACATATTCTGCAAATAAATAAATTTCATTTCATTTCATAAAAAGCCCCCGACTCTTCGAATTTTTTTAACTCTATGAACTTCATAAAAAACTAAAAAAAAATAAAAAAATTTGGAGTTTTACAGTAATGTGATTAATTTAGAGATATTTCATTGTTAAACTTATTTATACTTATATTAAAGTTATAAATGGTGATAGCAGCCCCGACGATTTTGATTTTAGTTTTTTATGAAGTTCATAGGGTCAAACAAATTGTTGGAGTCGGAGAGTTATTAATTGTTTTATGTTTTTTTTGTTTTTAAGATCTATTCTGCTTTTCGGGGCGGAGAAAAATCCAAGAAATCAAAAACAATGAAAATTGGTCCAGCAGTTCTCGAGTTATAAGTGTTGTAACAAACTCGACTTTCTTTATGTATATATAATGATATAACACTGCAGCTATATATAATGTTAGTACAGTTACGTCGTAGTTTATATTATTAAAGACACATGAATTTCACTTAATCACAAATATCAATCGCTACATACTTATTTATTAGGTACGTCACCTAACAAAGCATTTTTTAAACATTCTATACTATATAAAATAAATATAAATTATATTAATTCCAGAGCCGCTTGTGACGGACTGTGACTAAACTTATTTTAAGAATATGTTATCTTCATAAACGACTATAGATGAAACGATCTGATATCACTAAAAATGTCTTGTCTCTATTTTATTTGCGTTAAAAGAAGGTGGCGACAACTTGAAATAAGTTCAGCGGAATAATGATTGTACTCACGGCGGAATTGATTACAATGCAATTTTATTAAAATCGAATACAGAAAAAATATACGATACAACTGAACGCTACGTTTACACTAAAAATGACACGGAATTTGTAATATTTTCTATAATCTTCAACTTTGTTATCTTATTAAAACGTGAATCGATTTAGACACACGGCCTATTTTACATAGTATATCGTACAAATTAAATCATTGGTTTGATTTGATTTGTACGGGTTAGGCTAGTGAAGAGTCTAAATATTTTAGCGATGTTATTTGTTGTGAAATTCTTAACAAACTATAGCTTTCTCAAATCCTGCCAATAGTTGTTATATTGGATTAAATAAAATTAAATAATCTTAAAATATTCCACAGTTGTGGTATATTATAAAACATTTAGCTATGCCCGCAACTTGGTCCGCGTTTTATTAAATTATTTTATTACTGTATTTGTAAAATAAAATTCTACAATAAAAGTAGCCCAAGCTATTCCTTATTACATCAGTTATTTGGCAGTGAAAGTTCCGTCAAAATTAGTCCAGCTGTTTCAGAAATTAGCAGTTACGAACAGACAGACAAAAATTTAAAAAAATATATATTTGTATATGTACCTTGTAAATATACATTAGACTTAGTAAGACGCGGTTATTTTATCTCCAATTTTATTTATTTGTGCAGAGTTAGACTTGAATGTTAGAATTGAGTGAAAACAGAGATGGTGCACCATAACTATAATAATCAACTTACATAGGAGGTAAATAGATACAGTAATTCGTTTACCTACCTAAACAATTTAAACACAAACCATGTAAGTAACCTAAACAATTACAATATATGAATAAAATAGTCCTAATCGATTAATAATAATTAAAAGTAGAACATTATAAACAAATCAAAAATAATTAATTGTATAAAATGGCTAAATAGAAAAAACATAAACACATGATTTCCAATAAATATTATAGTTATTTGTAGATAGTACAATAAATTATAGGTATATATATATATATTTAAACATACACAGTCCTAATATTATCGACATATTAAACGATCAAGTACTAAGTAATATATACTACACCATTGGAATGAAATTTGTTAATGTCTTTTAAAATAAAAAAAAAACCTGAGCAAAATCAAGTAAAGGTGTGATTCTTATAATAAATATTAACACGATTAACAGCAAATAAATAATATGAATATCTTCATACTCGTACAAATGACATGAAAAATATAATATTTTATTCCTAATTTGAAGTTTTTTAAAAAAAATGGTCGCTTTCAGCTTCGTTAATTGTTTTACTATAGAATTATTTTTCAGAATTCATCCTAACTTAAATAAACTGAATTTAACTTAGGTTTATTGCGAAATTTGTAAAAAATATATACGTTCGCCTTGCAAAAAAAAATGCGAATTTTACTAACCTGTGCGGCCAGGACACGTTAACGGTGGCTGCATACTCTCCGGCATCAATCCGGAATTAATATTCGTGTAAAACTCGAGCATTTTTTTCATGAAACAGTCCACGAGCACTCACAATGTGGCGTCAGCGCGCCGGCAAACTCTACAATGAAGAAGAGAGCCATTGTAGACCCCTAACGGATCTACTCTGCCGGTCCCCACCCTTCTCCCGGCCAATCAGAAGCCTGCCATTACCTAGGATGCCGCCCATTTCACCCATAACCCAACCTACCTATTATACACATCGAAGCTATGATATTTCGCCGCTTGCCGAAACGCTACCAAAATTTTTATTTTTTCTTTGTCAAGGAAAACCGACGCTCGACGATTTCTATTACTTTTATGTTATAAACACCGAGATGGACTTTTACGATTCAAACGTGTTTGCTAAGAGGACTCTTTTGATGTTTTCTCTTTGAGATGTACCTATCGCAGCACTAAGTGAAACACCACTGGTAAAGTTAATAGAAACTTCGCCTACAGGTTGTTTGCGAGAGTCGAGTAAAGATTTACAGACTAACTTACACTCTCATAAATTACGTTGTATGGAATCAGATATAAATAACCTCTCTCGAATTTTATATTTCGCACACCCAACCTTTTTGGATTTAAACCGAACACGTAAAAACCGATCCCCATTCGGATCTTTTAAGAATTATCGGGTTTCTATTACATTAGAAAACTGTTTATTATAAAAAATATTTCCTGTCCACGTGTTTGTATTTTATTCAGTAAAATTTCAGATAACTAAACATATAAATATATTCTATTAATATTGAGACCTTTCTCTCAAATTTCATATTAATGTCCATTAATAAATAGATCCTTATTATATATCTACTACCCAATTTTGTACTGTATGAAAAATAAACCACAATCTAGATAGATATCTTAGATCTATCAAGTTTACTTACATATTAAGTTTCAACAAAATCACTGTTTCGGAGGTGTATGGTAACTAACACTGTTACACGAAATTTGTATATTTTAAGGTGATATTATATAATATTATTGCATAAATGTTCGTGACTGTCGCGCATCAAACCTGAGTTTTGCCGATATTTACTTCAGTAGGTGTTTTTTTCCAAACTCCTTATCTTTATCTAAACTACATTTTAGTGTCATTCCGATTTGACCGGTAGGGTCATCTGTAAACTTATTCACGCTTTGTAAATTTTTTTTTTGTATAATAATTTGTTACTGACCGCGTAGTATTCACAACTTCTACGAGGTTTGTTGATGAACAGAGTGCTCTGCCTGAAAATTGTTATTTAACTGGGTGGTATCTACAACGTCAGCACCCTGTCATGTCTCCGGGGAGGCCGAATCTCATCTAGTTGCTGCCTTCTGACTATTATATAGGGAGGCTTTTATGATAAATACCTTGCCGGATTCTCAGTAAACTCAGTCACGGTTGGCAACAGCCGAATATGGTCTTTAATTTCTATAGTAGACGTCTTTTTTCATCATCAGAAAATCCGTTTCGTGGTATGCCTCCCAGTCGTATAATTGTAGAATAACGTCGTCGTCGTAGAATGACCTGTTACGGCCCGTTAAGCTGAAATTGTATTTTGTCAAATCATCAGTTGGGTTTTTGTTTTGAAGGTACGCTGTAAATTGAAACGATTTTGAACACCAAGCCACAAAACAAATCATCGTCGTACAAATGGCTGCTGAGAATGCGAGTAAGCCAGCAATGTATCGCTAATTTGGAATCACTTTGACGGATTTCCAAATCGCATTCAAAGCGTACTATCGCGTAATTGTACATTACACACAAAATGCCGGCCTTTGACATGATCTCACACAAAGCGCCAATGTAATTATTGGAAACGTCTCGTAATTCCACTTTGAGACTGATAATTAATTAGATATATCCTATATTGTGCCTCTCCTAACCCTATAGGTATATCTGCTTGGAATATTATATACCAATATAATTACATACAAATATATTCATAGATATCACACAAAACATTCACTTGTCTGTCGCGTTTACGCACGTGAGTGAGAAAATCGGCGTTATCCACTTTTGTGATGGGTAATAAATGTTAACTCACGTCAGGACACGTGAACTGATCCAAAATTTGTTAGCCCACCGTCTAATGCAATCTCGAAGCCTCAGTTTGCTCGGTGACTGTTTATTAATATTGTTTTAAAATATTATAGAAAATCTGCTGCTTGCGCAAATTTGCGTGTGTATTTCAAATAACATAATGATAAACTTTTTAAAATACAATATTTGTACTTAATATACCTAAAGTGTCAAATTTTTAATGTAATGTAAATTAAAATTGTATTTTACTACATAAATTACAGTCTTTTTATACTGATAATTTATTCAATGTGTGCAAATGTGTTCCTTAACCATTTCAAAATATCAAAAATGCACAAAGTTAATATTTAAGTTTTCACCTCTGCCAGCGCTAACGTATTTAAAAAAATATATTTTAAGGATATTTATGATCAATCGTGTTGATCAGAAAAACCAAAAAAATAAGTCGATGTACACATTGGAAACCGACAGTTTTGCTCGAGGCTCGGTAGTGACTAGCTAATTGACGAACAGGTTAAAAAAACAATAGCAAGTTACAGGCCAAGCTCGTCAGTATATAAAACCGCGGTACTGTAATGTTACACCAAACCACAGTATAAATTAATTCGAACAAGAGCATGTCTTAAACCACTAATCAATTAATGATACGATTTCATTGTGAGTGAAACCGTGGATCATTGCTCCAAACTATTACAGGTTGATTTCTTCTATTATCCAATCTATTTAATTTAATCAATATAGATATTATAAATTTTTACACCACTAATTGACTAAACTTAAAGCGATAAAAATATATATACTATCAGAAAAAAAATACGTCGGTATATTTAGTTCAGAAGTCGTAAAGTCGCACGGTAAAATCCGCATGAAAATGCTAGTATATAAATAAGTACCAAGACGCTGAAGTTTCCTAAGATCGACTATTTGTGCTTACTGTCACGGAACTGTTAGGGATGCTTAAGCCAGCGATCTCACTACAAAATGTGAGCGGATGAAAATAGCGTTAAAAATGCCGTGTACTATTCGGATCATTATTATCATACGGGGCTCTCGTATGAAAATAACAGTATCTTTTATAAATAAAAGATATAAGGTTATCAATGACATAAGTTATAAATGACATTGTTTTTTATTCTTCTGTATTAAATATGTTAATAATTTCACCACATTATCATTTCTTTTCTCTAACTCAAACCATTTCGAATACATTCGAAATCAATTGTTTTGGCCAATGCAAATATTTGCATACAATGCTACATTTACATTATTAATATTATTAGAACTCAATCGTTTTGTTTGAAAAAATGACTTCAACTGGTCACTTTAAACTTGTCTTCCTAATTATAAATGATTTGATTGGTTAATGAGCTAGTAGGTAGTTATGAAATACTACATTGTTAACACAAACTTTCTGTAGTATTGTAATGAAATATATTGCTCCGGAAATATTTAGTGACTGTTCATGTTGCCGAGTTTCTTTATTGAAAGATTTGTGAAACATATAAAAAATCATCAGATTGACAAACAAAAATCTAAACAGATGTCAAGCGACGCCCATTGCTACAACTTATTAAATAAGATAGACCAGTTTGATTCCTAAAACGCGGTTTTAGAAACGCATAGCCGTAAACTGTATTTTTAATCAGGTATGATTGTTTCTCTCCTTAACTTCGCGTATTCACTTTAATTTGCCTGATACACTATGAATATAGCAAATTATCTCATTATTTTTAGCTGCCATTATAGTCTTAGAGTTGGAATAGACTAATCTATACAAAAATAAATAAAATTGGAGTGTCTGTATATAATATTAAAATTTTACTAAGCGCGTATGTATATTTACAAGGTAAATATACTAAAACATTTTTTTAACTTTTGTCTGTCTGTCTGTCTAATTGTACACACTAATCTCTGAAACGGCTGGACTGGTTTTGACGGAAATTTCACTGGCAGGCAGCTGATGTAATAAGGAATGGCTTAGGATACTTTTATTTTAGAAAATTATAAAATACATTCATTAAATAATAACGCGAATAAAATCGCGGACACAGCTAGTACTGTAATATTATAAATCGCTGACTTCTCCGCTACCCGCTAATGGTAGCACATAGTTAAGGAGCTTAAGAGAAAACACGCGATGCTGCGCTTGGCTTAACTTGTTGCCTTAATACGTACCGCTCAAACGTTTTCTTAATAACATTCCACGAACGCAGTTCAGATAAAATAAATAAGTTATTGGGGTTTTATTGGGAGTATCAAAACGTTTATAAATATGGCTACTATCAATTTTAGAAATCATAATATATACCTACTAAGAATATGACAGTGTAATTGGCCCACCATTGCATGTCACTCAGCGGGCTATGAAAATGTCTTGCTTCGGGACAAAGTACCGATAGCGTAGCGTTGGGTGCCCACCGGCCAGTTGGACTCACCACTTAAAAAGGTTAACTGGTTGAGAAAGAGGGAGAGAGGATGATGAAAGCGGGAAATCGGGTGTTACGGCCGCACTCTGAAGGACGCACGCCTACGTTCAGCAGTGGACTAAATAGGCTGATGGTGTAGATGACTAAGATGCTGATGATGATGAGTACTATTGTAATAAAACACTTAGACTCAGACCAGAATAATTTTGCATCAAAAATAGACCAATATATCAATCTTCGATATATCGGCCTGTCCGTTCATCTGTAGGTATTATTCTGAAGTTTTTATAGCTAGTTATACCTACAGTTGAAATGTGGTAGGTCAACCACCTCAGGATTTTATGCAAAAAAATTAAGGGAAGTGCCTCATGCCAACCAAACGCTCTCTATCTCTAAATATATGTCTATTTTCACTCGCACCTATTCCCGAGAAATGCGCTACAAAACAAAAAAAAATTACTTGTACTGTTAAAAATTAACGCGTTTAAAGTATTTTTAATTTTCTATTATGGGATAAGACTGCAAACAAGCACATGGCTCTCCTGAAGGTAAAAGACAACCGTGGCCTATAGACTCCATAGATCTACCGGCCACCCTACCCTCTAACTGTTGTTACGCTACGAGGAATAGGTAGGATTACGGGTCAGTGGACTTGGTCATAATGACCCCTTTAAGCTATGCTCGACTTTTGCACTAGGCAGGAAGGCAGATGGTCTATTCAACAGAAGGGAAACCAGACCAACAAGGGAGGAAATGTTGAAAAGTAAATCCATCACAATATTTTGAGAGACCGGTTCAGAATTTCTAGACTAAAACCGTTAAATCTGGCGGCGCAAAATCACATGAGATGCGTAAAGAATATGCAAGACCCCTTCAAAAAGCATAAAATGCGGTTGGCTTGTCGAGTGGTATCTCGGCTGGGTATAGCCTTTGTGCCTGGAGTGGGCCAATTCTACCATTCACCGAGCACTTGCGCCATCCGCCATATAAACAAACCCGATTCACGAAAACGGACGTGCTACAATGTTGGATGTGGCATATTTGTTGGTGATTATATGTTGATAAATTATTTTAATATGCTTTTACAGAATATCTAGTTTTTAGACTAATACGAGCCATTGCTGAATTTAAATTAGACAAAAACTTCGTGACCATGATCCATTCAACGAAACCTAGACGTCAAGTTTTTCAAATTATTTAAAGAAATAATGTTTGCCTATTTATTTTGTGCCTAGTTTTAATTCTTCAATAATTCTGAATATTTAAATATTAACTTGAAAATTTGCTCCTGTCTCAATTTTTTGTTATCATTAAAAAATAAAATTTTGTCATTTAAACTACCAAAAATCTCTATACATACGAGTATACCTATAGGTATTGGTGTCACTAAAAAATTACAATTAAAGTAAAACTTTGCTTACAGCTTCAATAATACTTATATCGGTGACAAACTGCGGCATAATTTTCCATCCGATGAGTTGCGCTGTGATAATACATATAATATAAAAAGTGACAAAGTAAAGTTAATCATAGAAAATTGTTTTGACAACTCACAAAAACAGCTATTTATTTCTTCATTCAAATAAAAGCGAAAAAAATCTTGCATAGAAATGTAACTAAACATATTAATTGTGAAATTTTCCAAGTTAAACAAAATCGGTTTGCTAAATATATTCATGGACTAAAAGGTTTCATTAATACCGTAACCACATTATTTCGTTCATCGGTGGGATTTACATAGAATTATTATTGTGTTTTCATTTATTGGTCATGAATAGCACCGCGTGCGTTTTTGCCTATTGTGTGCTCTGGCCTCTACCACTTCAAGTTGATCGGTGGATGAACAAGAAAAATGCCGTGATAGACGGGTTATTGCTGTTGTCAGAGGAACTACGCTACTACTAGTACCAATACAATTTGTATTACCTTTGATCCTTGAGATTTAACATATAATCAGATAGTTTTTTGTGGCGATTAATGTTTGCTTATTTCTGGCTGTTTTACCTCGTATGATAATACAACATTAAGTTAATATTGTAATAACCATGAAATGGTAAAAAATAAGTGTTTTTATTTATTTTAGATTACGTTTAATGAAATTAAGATGAAAATAAAGTGTCTCAATAAAAATTACATCCGTTTGCTACCCAACTGAAAGCAAGTTGGATAATAATATATAAAAATGATTAAATATACACTAGTATCAATTTAATTAACACCCAGAGCCAAAAATACCTATCGGGAATCGAACACAGTTCTATAGAACTCAGAGGCTTCGTTTTGAATTATAACCAAGTAACAGTTTGAATAATGAACTTTTCATATATGAAATATATGGTGAAAACATGGGGTTTTTTGTAATTATTAACCGTTCTGATCCAGTGGGAACATTTAGAATGATATAAACGAGTCACAAAAACCGCTCTGTGAAATATTTTAGGTTTCTCTATTGTATTCTATTGTGCCTACGCTTTAAAAAGAATCGTACGTGAAATTTAATTTCCTTTGATACAACTTTTACGTCGATAAAGATGCACCACGCGTGGTGCTGTCATACGATACAAAAACCTCTCTTCACTGGATTATAAAATTTATCTTTATGTCGCTAAAGACCATTTTAGTTTATACATTAAAAATTGTTATTCAAAAAGGGCCCGTTTTCCCCACTCGTAAACAGAGGGTCGTAGATTAAATAACGTAGACCAGACTAAGAGAAGTTCCGAATTGCTAATCGCATCTTTAACTTTTTAGTTTCAAGGAGACTGAGAATTTCCTATTATATTCAAACAGATATTTTATTAATGCCGTCTTTTCTCTTTATTTATTAATAGAAAATAATGATTTTGTTACTCGCACACCTAATCCAAGGCTTACATATCTATATAATTTCTAGTATTAATTAAACATTTAAAATAGTACATGCATTGAATATTAATTTTCCTTACTCTAAAGCTTTTTGATTGCCCGTGCATCAATAATAATGTACTGACTTTTTAATCCGAATTTAAATTAATGAAAATGTACCGTTAAAAACTAAATCATAAAAATATTAAAATAAACAGTCAACCTACTTAGAGGTTTTAATTTCGGCTAAAAAAATATTACAGAATTTTAATTTTGTATAAGAGTCGACCACGCATCAAAACTCCATGTTACCGGTGACCAAAACCAACGGTAACCGACTACAATCAAGTGTCAATAGAGAGTGATCGGCTAACCAATTTCGCAGATTAGGTCTAATTGCATTAAATTACATATTAATTTCCTCACGATGTTTTTCTTTACATCTTTTACACTTTTTTTACTTTTTCATCAAATGTACTAAAGTAAAAAAAAAACTCATCGGGTCATGGTTTTGAACATCGACTACCGGAGTGGGAGTCCGAAGCATCAAGGTTCACTGATACTAGTAGTTTATCTTTAAGCCCAACTGCATTAAACGCAACTTAGCCAAGGTATAATCTACACATAAAATATAACTATTGATGAGTAAAATCTTTACATTGACGTTATTTAAAAAGTAATCAGTCCAGGTGACTAAAAACAATCAGTAGAATTTTTTTTTTTGAATTGTCAGTCTGTCTGGTCATTTGTTACTCAATCAAACAAAATCTACTGGATTTATTACTTTTTATTCCGTTATCCTAATGGGTTTTCGTAGGTGAGAGAAAATCTAAAATTGGTTATAAACCATAAACCATACGTTCAGATCACATTTTTTATTTTATAGAACATAGTTTCCAAAATATACTGTCATTTTTTTCCAATTTGTAAAATTTTTAGTTCAGAACTAGTTTTTAAGCTAACGCGTTCCATAACTAATATTTAAATTAAACGGGTCAAAACGCGTACATAACTTACTTGTTTTATATATCTCGA
>DVZL01007688.1:0-10627 GCA_018236625.1 Lasaia peninsularis
AAACTTTTGTTCTGTGACATCTTTTAAACACACATATTCGGCAAATAAATAATTTTCATTTCATTTCATTTCATTTCATTTAGTCGTGGGTGCTCTAGTATATCTACTGCACTTACGAGGCGTGGACAGGAACACCTCTGCCTACCCCTTTGGGGATACTAGCTATGAAGGTATTTTCTTTCTTTCTTACTTCGGGGTTAGATCAATTTGAGTATTTTGTCCAGATGTATTTATTTATATATTTACCTGCTTTACCGAGCGCGTTGAGTTAAATACGAATCCAGCCGTGGTAATTGTGATGATGTGAGCAGTTCCTACAATTATAAGGAAAACAATTAAGGGAGCTTGGTGTAAATAAGCCACATTCAGCAGCGTCAGTGTCAACCTGACTAAGAGTTGGAATGGTAGCCTTGGTCATGATCATCATCATCATCATTCCTCAACCCAGTTCAATTACTCTACTTTTTAAACAGCAATTGTACTACTTCACAATACAGTTTTTTCTTTCTATTACACTTGATAATTATGTAAATAGTGTGATTGCTTGGTTTTTATATAAAATGTATCGTAACAAAAATAAAAATCGGCCATGTGTGAGACGGACGGGCGGACGGAATGGTTCCGTCCGGCTACTTTCTAGCTATTACGGTTTCGATATACAAGGCCTGGTGACAGGCAGACAGACGGACAGCGAAGTTTTAGTAATAGTGTCCCGTTTTTAACCTTGGGTACGTAACCCTAAAATTTGTGTTAATAATATTAATTGACAAAAACATAAATCAACTGCGCAGTCGGATATAATTTTGAAGTTTCCTAATTTGTAAGTAGGTCACCGAACAGACTTTTTCACTTCCAACCCATTTGTGGTGTGTTTTGATGTCCCCGCAATCTATCACATTGTACGCTTTGTTCGTTTATCTGTCCCTGCATAATATACGGAATTACCTACTCCCCAACCGTCCGCGCCTCAAAGGAGTGAATATATAGACGTCGTCAGCTAATGAATGGCTTCCTCTCCACGCAATAATATAAAGTGTTGTTATTCAAATGTAAAATGTACGTTTAGGTGCCTTAGATAATATCCATTATAGAGAAGATTGAGCTCGAATAACACGTCCAAATCAAAAATGATAAAAAAAAACAATAAACCGTTCACACATTTAAACATGACGAAGAATAGGGCTACTTAAATAATGATACATGACCTCAAATGAATAATTCGAATAGGTTTAAAAATTAGATAACTATATCTATTCACCACTACTAAAGAATACGGCTAGAATAATCAACATATCTAGTGTAGTGTAGTCGTAGGAGTTTGCTATCGAATATATATGTTCGGGAAACAAACATGGTTAGATATACTTTTAAAAGATGACCTTACAGTTGTCGAAATAAATCAGTTTGTCGATTATTTGTTACAAGCTCCTAAGAATGCCAAAAGCTCATTTGTATCCTTTGCGGTGTCCATTATGGTGATTACAAACGATCAAAAGTGGCGATGTCCGCTCTAACATTTGTACAACAAAGACAGCTTAATGAACTGTGTTCATCCTGGTTTTGTTAAGAAAAAGGGGATGACAGATTTTACACCATAACGTGGTGATAAGGCATTAGAGGCGCACAATCCTTTGTGTGGCACCATAGTGACGATTAATGTAACAATTACCTTTAGTATTTTTGTTAACCTGTGATAACTAGTGTCATTTGCGCTTAAGATATACCTAAAATTATAATAGCACTGAATAACTGAATAATAATTATTAGTTATTCAGTGCTATTTTGTACAGTGCACCTGTAGCATGCACAATACTAATTACTTAGCGCATAGTAAATTATCTAAAAACATGCTAAAATTAAATTACATAAATAAATATCGTCTCACTCATATCCCAGATACATAATAATGCACCTATGATTAGCCGTACCTACCTATTAAGTTTCCAATCCAATACATCGGACACAATCCGATGTAATGTTACTTTTTCAGTGAAACTGAAAAAACTCATATTATAACCAGTTGCCCTGCCCGAGAATCGTGTATGTATTGGGACATCGATTACACTCTACTATAAAGGTGATAGATAATAGAAAATATAGTCTTTGAGCAATAAATTTGCGCTCTAAATCAATATATACTCTGAGGGAAGTCATCTCCTCACCCTACGCATTATACGTCGTTAATATGTTATTTCGGCATCATTTTTGGCATTGTTGTTTTTGGGACCACTGAGGTTATCTTTGGAGGGTTACATACATTGGGGGAGGGGAATTGTACCAACACGCTTGTTAAAGAAGATAATTTTCTTCAAATCTGACAATTACTCAAAAAGTTTTACGTACGCATGTAGGTTTGAGTCCATACAGCCGAGCTGTCCCCAATACTAAACATTTATTTCCTTCTCATAGAGTCGGTTGTCTCACTCTCGGTACACCGGCGTGTTTAGGCTTTGTCAACTCCACAATACCATCAGAAAGAGAGGTTTGCCAGTTTATAGTAACAAAATACTATTTCTTTAATTTGCTATCTATATAAATAAATAAAATTGGAGTGTATATATGTAATATTAAAATAACCGCTTTTTACTAAGTTCATATATAAGTTCACAAGATGTGTATACCAAAACAGTATTTTTTAAATTATTGTCTGTCTGATTGTACCCGTTAATCTCTGAAACGGCTTTGACTCCGATTTTGACGGAAATATCACTGGCAGACAGCTAATTTAATAAGGAACTTTTATTTTAGAATTTCATTTTAGAAATATATAAAATAAATTAAAAATGCGGATGAAGTCGCGGGCGCAGCTAGTTCTTTATGTAATTATTTGGGACAGGTCGTCGATATAAGTGTGATCTCGATAAAGAGCGTTTAGTCTCATGTTTGAGTCATTTTAATGCTACTTGTATGTCAACGATATTATATCAACATTCAAAAAAAAGATCCATGAAGAATTTAGACGTTAACTTTTAATGGTTTAACCCTTGAACTCGCCACGAAGATTACATCCCTAGACACAACAAAGTTGGCATCTGTGTATAGGCGGCGTATATTTCTTACAATTGCTACTACTATATTATAAAAATAATATAAATAAATAAAAATCATAGAAAAATACTATTTATATACGTTTCACTGTTTTTCAATTGTTCAAAAATACTATTTATATACATTTCGCTATTTTTTTGGAAAAAATGTTTCAACGAAAGTAGTATAAACTCGTACCTAAAACAGGTTCGACTGGAAATTGCTTGTATCTGTTGGTCTTGTGCCTGCGCCGTTCGTGTTTAATGAGCCTCACAAAAGGGTTTGCTATTTTTTCAAGCTTAAACTAGATAAAGGGACGTTTTATGAAAAATAGGCGTTGGAGTATATTCGCTCAATCTACGTTAATGCCGGGTATTGACCGCGCGAACATATTACTGGAAACACACTTTGTTATACATTGCGCCATATTTTTTTCAGCTAAAAGCAGTATATTATTTTAATACAGCATACAGGTGCTAAAAGCTAAAAACATTATATTATTTTACCATATCGAGCACAAACCCCGGGTTTCCTCGCCATGTTTTCTTCCACCTTAAGAGCAATTAGATAATGTATTTGAATTAAAAATACTCATTGGTACATAAGAGGGTCCGAACCTGGACCGAAATGGAAGCGCGGAACGCGTGCCACTAGGTCACCGAGACTGTCATACATCTTATATAGAAGATTACATACCGACATTTTCACGGATCCCATGATGACGTCGTAGACTTACATAAGGTCTACCAGCCCGACAACAGGACAGCGACGCACCTACAACAACTATGGTGTCTATAGGCTAAGGTTGTCTCTTACCATCAGGAGACCCGTGTGCCTGTTCACTGTTTCATATCATAAAAAAAATCTCTTATACGATGCCACACAGCAAAGATGTTCATTGTATAATTCCAAGCTAAAGTCTGTCTGTCGCGATAGTAATAGCTGTGACAGAAATATCCTGTATTACTTATTATTGACCATTTCGTTGGTCGAAGGATCACGTCTAAAGCCACCGACCAACTACGAGGCTCGAGTCCGATACCAATGAATGTATTTCTGTATTTCCGGGTCTGGATGTTTATTTAATTTGTTCTAGTATCTTAAGCGTATAAAAATATATTATACGCTTAAGATACTAGATATATACTTATTCATAACATAAGCATTTAATTTGCTTACTCTTTTACTTGAGGTTAGATCACTAAATGTAATTTGTTCAGATATATGTATTTACTGACCAGCACGAATAAAATCTGAAAATAAGGTTGTCGCATACACACTCAAAACAATTTTCTTCAAGAATTAAAGATTACAAAGTATTATTCCGCTATCATTAATTAAATGTTGTTAACAATTACTAATATATATATATGACATATCAGTACTTTTCGCGCGTGCATTTTGCGTGCGTGTGTGTATGTGTATGATACAAGAGAGAGACAAGAGATCAATAACATTTCATTATATTATGTAATATATGTTTGCTTTATTTTCAATAATTTAATATACATAATATACAAACGCAATGTATGAAATACAATTAAAAATGGTCGTGATAGTATTTGGCAACATGGCCCCCGGATCCCGTAGTAGGGGCGTTGTTCGAATGTCATTTATCTGGGACGAAACTGAAATAGCGATAGACGTTTTTATATCCTGCCTTCATGAGTTATGGCCGTTTTAACTGTACCGAGCAATGGATTTAGTTTTTCAATAGCAATTTATTTGTAAAAGATCGTTTATCTTACAGTTTTTGCTAAACGTGCCAGAGGTTATTGGCGACGCGTGATTTTATACAGGTGATCGGTGACTATTGTTCTTAATGGACTGGACCTAGTAGATATCAATATTTTTTTAGGAATAACTACATATGTATCTTCACACCAAGTCCGTTACGAGGTAGGCAGAGAGTATCGGGTGCCAAGTATCACGATTCCACATACTGCTCATCCATTAGTCTCTACCTATCGTTGGGCTACATACGAGCAATTTGGTAGTGATAACATATGTCAAAATAGGTCTCCTGCAGTTGCTTCAGAGATCCATCACGACGAGACCTACGTTTGCTAAGAAGCATACCGATGTTGTTTACGCACGAAAGGTTCCGTACCATTATCTATAAAAACGGCAAAAAAATCAAGTTTTTTGTAAGGGAGCACCCTTTATATTTTTTTTATTCTGGTTTTAGTACCTATATTATGTTGTTATAACGGCAACAGAATTACATCATCTGTAAAAACTGTATCTAGCTATCACAATTCATGAGATACAGCCTATGACAGACAGACAGACGGACAGGGTAATTTTAGTATGGTTCCGTTTATTACTCTTTGGCACGGAACCTTAAAAATACTAAAAGATATAAACTTAAACAAACAAAAACATGCGATCGATTGCTTGTAGCATTTGTTATTATTTAAAAATCATTTAGCAATCAATCTCGTTTGGATCGTTCATTACTGGTCCGAACTTTTAACGCTGTTATTATAAAAAGTTCATAATATCGGCAAATGGTAGGTAGGTATACATACACATACACATTTAAAGGGGTAACGCAGCGCACTAACACATCTCTCCTAACGGTAAGAGATATTGTAGATGCGTCGTTGTCCTATGACTGGTGTGTTACCTCCCCTACCCTCGGGACCGGAACATGACAATGTTCCTTGTGGCGGCAAGAATAATCCTTATGGCGATAGATTCTCTGTCCTTGTGTGAGTGACCTATCGGTGGTGATCCAGATAACTTATTCCCGCCTATTTTATTATGAGATAAGACAGCTAACAAGCACACCGGTCTCATGATAGTAAGAGACAACCGTGGCCTATAGACATTATGGATTTTGTAGGTGCGTCACTATCTGTAGTCTAGGTGTTAGATTGTATGTACAAGTCTACCGGCTAACCTCCGGACCGGAACATGACAATGTTACTATGGCAGCAGGAATAGGCGGGGCGGTGAATCCCCACCTGGGCGAGCTGCTGCACACCACTCTACCACCAGTGGTCATGTTGGAAGTGACCCAATTAACTTACGCTCGCCTCACGAGCTGCCCGGTAGACAGATCTATTCTAGCCGGATTAACAAGGGGGGAGTATATATTTTAATTGTACCCTAGTGTCAGTCGTTCATTTGACAATAATAGCGGAGTGATATATAGCATCCATTATAAAGAGTAGTGCACAATGCACGCGACGTAAATAGCTGCACGCTGAGGCGGCCTCTCGCGAAAGATAAATTGAATTACATCAGCGCTGCAGTTAATGCGATTAAAATCTGCAACGAGGACGGGATTGGATTGCGAACGCCTCGGGTTACGTCAGTGTGAACACCGCTTTACGGTGCTCACAACTCCATCGAATATTCTGGATCATTCGGGAAATGCTGGGGGAAAGGATTCAACTAATTCAAGTTTACTTTTTTTTTATATAGAACTGCGAATGTTTCAAACAATTTAAAGCAATACACGTCTATATACACTACAGATGTTACATGTGCGTTGCCCAAATGATGTTCATTGTGGATGGAATATCAGCAGGAGAAGATAAGTAGTAGATGAACTATCCGATCTTGTAAGAGCCCTAGTGTAAAAATAATCCAGCAACCTAATTTTCTACACTATTTCACTAGAAGACAATGGCGTCGTCACATCCAAATCCAAAAATATAAATATATGAAAAAATAAAAATATCCCAAAGTAAGTAAATTATGCTTGTGTTATGGGTAGTATGTATGTAGTCAACGGAATTAATGCATACATATACATAAATAGATAAAACAATAAATTGAATAAACAAACAGACCCGGCAATACAGAAAATATGTGTTCATCACACAAATGCCTTCCATGTTGGGAATCGAAGGCCGTACGTTAGGGCAATACACTAACCTCTCGATCCATGAGGCTGTCATTATGATTTAATAATAGACATTAGCTTTAATTTTGTAATGGCCCCATAGACATTACTTGAGTTGGAAGCACGAGCTGAGAGACATTTATATAAAGAGAACAATGGCTAAAGCTTAGTTCCTCAGTGATGTATCATTTACATAAATACGTCAAAAGAAAAAAAAAGCTTTTTAGAAAAAGCTTTTATTACTTTTCGAGTTGCTCTCAACGAGCCCTTTCATTTGATACCCATATTGTAAAAAACAACTATTCCACCATCTTGGTGGGCCGCCATATTGGATTTAGAATGATGTCCTTTACCTTATCATGCATGCTCATCCAAACTTAACGTGTATACAACATTTCAGCTTAATCGGGTGAAGACTTCAAAATTGAATTCTAAGATTCCACCCGAACATACATACTTACATACATACAATGCAAGTTAAATAAAAGCTTTTAAAAATGAAATAAACTAAACACTAATCAAGATAACATGAATACAAATATTTGAAGTTTGATCTTGTCTTGGAACTTGAGTTTGGTGGAGGTTATCGTCGATGTCCATGGATGCCTGCATTTCGGTCTATTACAATTTTTTTAACACTCGCTGTGGCTCTCGGTTTCATCCGCGTTCATTAGACAATAATATGTAAAAAAAACTAAGACTAATATAGTAAAATAATCAAAATGAAGTACATGTGATGAATGATTAGTTTTTTGATAAGTTTTAACATCATGTTTATTAAACAACCTTCGCATTCATGTTTTTTCTTGTAATCTAATTATATTGAAACTGATTATATTACAAAAAAAAGGTTATAGTGGGTCAATATGACTGGGGGGTCGATATGTATAGTGAATCAACCTAAGAACTGCATATCGCGGACTATTTCTATTACTAGTTTTTGCGTAACTTGACCCTTTACGCAGCGCACACTTTCGCTGCGTTTTTAATTTTTTTGTGTTTTTCATTCAAAAAATATTATTTTCTCGTTTTTGCAACATTTTACATTGCTGTTACATAGATCTTCCTCAATAATCAACTATTCAATATAACATTATTTTTTCTTATGAACCAGTAATTTCTGAGATTAATGATGAGTGCGTTCAAGAAGCCTTTCTTAATGGAATACAGAGTTATAAATATTTTATTTAATATGAATATTTTTGTTCCAGGTACGAATAAAAATACAAGTGATATGAATTACGATGACCATGGAAATAGGTATTCTGGCGAAGGTTTTTATAATATTATTTAATTATAATTTTATTATAAATATGTGTGCATATAAAACATAGAATTACAACTATACTAGGTGAAATCATTGTTTTATATATATTACTAGCTTTTTGTCTTTTAATAAAGCTGCATTTTTTTAACACTGACAACTTTTAAAAAACAGGATTTTTTCAGACTTATAATACACTAGCTGACCCGGTGAACTTCGTACCGCATAACAGTCGATGCATGTCGTGTTGCCTTTTAGCTGAACTAATTTAGGCTTTGATGAATATAATACAATAACAAAAAATAAATTTTAATATAGATAGGTATAGAAAATTATTTTATTATGATGAATACATAATACATATAAATAGAGAATAAAAATTACAAAAATATTTTTTCGTTACACTATAGAATAATTAATCTTAGAAATTGTTTTTCGAAATAGAAACTTTAATTTACACAAAATTAATTTCTGAACGCACGCTTTAATGTTAAACATTTGCCATTATTTCTGTACGGATGCATAAATATATGAGGTAACTTTTATGTATCTGCTTAACGCATTTTTTAACCTTTTTAATTAATTAAAAAAAATACAGACAAGGCATAAATGTCAATCATTACAATTATTATATTTGACAGGATGGACAACAAATGTTTGACATGTACTACTAATCATTTATTGAAAATAATTCATTTTTCATAATTATTTATTCACTAAATGTTGATTAGTAATGACGGACATACTATTGTTATTACATACAATGTATTCTTGGCAATTTGAACAGTCGAACATAACTTGGTATTCGTCATACTTCGCGCATGTTCGTGTTGCTTGCTTCTGGAGTCTTATTATAGAAACTTAAATATAGATATTGGGCTAGCCGGATGCATGCTGGACAAAGGGCTTTTAGCTAGGGTTGTTTAAACTTAGGAAAAAAAAGATTTGTTTTTCATTAGTTAAACATATATAGGTAACGTTTCATAGTTTAATAACGTTTCTGTTGGAAGGCAAACAAGCTGATGCATTTCCTGATAAAAAAATAGACACTAATAATTTGTGCCTTCCTTAGATATATTACCGGCTCCACCGCTCGTAAAACTGAAAAACGGCATTAGCGAACACTGCCACCATAGCGTACGCAGAAAAATCAAGGGGTGATATAATATCAACCGTCCGTGTCGTAGTATTTAAGCACATACTTAAAATAAATAATAACGTTTTTTAATTGAGAGGAATATAATTTTCGATTCCAGATTCTGGAAAGGTGGCAACCCTATTTGTAACCTCGTGACTTACGAGTTCTGTTTGATATTTGAGATATTTTTAAGTGCAAATTTGATATAAGGAATTTTTATTAGTCTGAATGCTTTAAAATTTCCTACCTATTAAAGTTTATAGCTTGTATCTTTGGTTTATATTATTTATTAGTCATTTCGACGTCTTCCTTTCTACTGGACGTTAATACGGAAATGTACCTCATGATTTAAGAGGTTTTCTTGCGAATACTGGTTCTGATATACACATTTTGTCGAAACTTTATATATTAAAGTGCCGGAACTGGTATTTATAGTTATTGAGAAAGTTTTAGTTTTTAAGAACTTCTGACAATAGTTAACACATTTAAAAAATATCGAAATTGTTTCATCCGCGTGACGCGATCGCGATCACGATGGCCAAGGAAAATAGATATTCACTTTTATATGTATCTAGCTAGATTAGGTCTATTAGGGGCCATCCATTAATCACGAGAGGCGCGAAAGGAGGGGAGGGGGGTGTAATAATATATCACGTGTATTCATTTTTCGGCTAACGCGCGATACTTAACTGTAAATCTGCACACATAAACGAAAAAATACTCGTGACATGGGGGGAGGGAAGGCTTAAACCTTACCAAGGTTAAACCTCCTCACGAGGGGTAAAATGGTGATGACGGTGATGAGTTATTCGATATGTATGGTGAGGTAACCATCAGGGATGTCAGACTGTGTGAAGTGGAGGACTAAAAGTAGGAAAGCGGACCATTGGATCCCTCGTTTTGTATGGGGAATAACTAAGATTCGAAGATGATGATGATGATCATCGAATGTCACTAATAATAACTCTGTACTACTTTTGAATGTATCTAATTAAAACCTTATGTAAATAGACCCTTTCATGGTTGGGCAACCGAACGCTAATTGTTCTAATAAACGGTTCGAGAGGCTTTCTAAACCATTACAATAACAATGGCATTGTTCCAATGCTGTGAGTTTGAAAAGATGAGCTATGTTCTATCTACACTGGAGTAATGGTGGGTATATTAACATTAACCTTTTAGGCAGATTTTGTAATAAGTACAAGTTTTTCTCAAAGATAAATATTCATACAAGGTTTTTAATTTTATTTGAGAATAGATAAATATTATAGTCTTATATTTTTGTTAAAGATAACATTATACGTTTTTTTTGTCAAATTATTTAAGTTTTTTTTTAATTTTG